>APFE031639834.1:0-22220 GCA_000404065.3 Pinus taeda | reverse complement strand
TCCCTGATGGCCTGAGGGGGGGTATAGAATACAACTTCACCCTTGGGATTGACTACAGCTCTCTGTGATGGCTCATAACAACTGGCACATAGATAGATGAGATCAGGGAATTGTCTGACTAGAGGCATTTTAAAAGTTGGCAGGGCAGACTCCCAGATGCCTAAGATATCTGTTCCATCTCTGTGCTTAGCCCTGAACTCATTTAGCAGGCGAATATGAGGGGTGCATCCTTCTCTGGAGTCTTCTGAGATCTGATAATCCAGGTCCGCCAGATCCTGCCAGTCTAGCTCTCTCTGAGGAGCATTCAGAGGAGTGACATTAAGGACTTCAGGTGTCTCCATGTTTTATATAAATAATCTCTGAAATGCCGCTTGAAATAGTGAAATTGATAGGAACCAGGTTTAACAGGGTTGGTGTACAGTCAAGGATAACAATGCTAGCCTCTTGGGAAGGGTTTTTAGCAGCAGAAAGACCTCCCTTGTGAGTTTGGGAGTTATGCAAGAGTCCGCGATTGCGCGAACAGGGTAGGTTTTTTAACAGGATTTGCAGTCAATTCGAGGTCTCCGACGCTATGTTTTAACTTTAAATGGTCGAATAGGGTAAAACACAGTTGGTTTATCGGTAAAATTTTCGACTTGATGGCTTTTATGGTGGTTTTTATAAGCAACTTAAGAAAAACCAGTTCACAGGAGGACGAGGCTCAAATACCTGTTAAATAATGGCCTGGACTGAAGAATGTAGCTGGGTTTGCGCGCTGGGTTCTTTGAAATTGGTTGAAGGATGACTGGTGGCGCAGGCATCGTGAATTGCATGCAGGTAGCTTAATAGGAAATTTCCGAAAAATATGAAAAAATGGTGAAAAATGGCGAAAATATGGCTTTTTGGCTTTATTGGCGCGCTTTTTGGATGACGTCAGCATGACGTCATCATGGGGGCCTGGGTTGGGTGACGTCATCATGACGTCATCGGGTGACGTGGCGGTCAACGGCAGGTCCACGGGGGCTGAGGTGGCGGCCAGGTGGGCGAATGAGGGACGAGGCGGGCGGATGTGGCAGTGACGTGCGCGGCAGCAGGGCGCAGATGTGGGCGGGACAGGTGTCGCAATATCGGAACGGGCCTTGTACGTTGAACGGACTGTCAGGCGACGCTCCGATGCAATCAGGGAGTGACATGTGTCCCGACGTGATGCTGGCCTGACGCAAGCGTCTGACAGATATCGGAAGGTATCTGTCAGATACGTAGGGCCTTCCGATATTCATATAGGCCGTGGATCTGGAAGCGGGCGATCGAACGGTCGTCGGGCGCCCAACTTGCGCGAACTGTATTTCCTTCTTTGGTTAACCTGTGGACGTCGGGATTGCCCGAAATGATTATCCGCCGTAGATCTGGACCCGGCGCCATCTGACGGTCATCGGGCGGGCAATCTGCACGATGTATAAATATGTCCTGTCGGACAATAAACAATAATTTTTGTTTGCAAAACGTGTTTAATCGACCAACCTTAGAAAAATGCAATTTCGGGTTTCATATAAGGTTTTGGGCATAAATATTTCCCGAAGGTGCAAAACTATAGAAAAAGGGTCAAATGGGTTTTATGCGACATGAAAGGGTAAATGACCCCCGACCTTAGGATAAGGCGGGGGAAGGGTGATTTTACAATGTTTTCCGCCCCTTTGAGTGTTTTTTATGGGTTTTTTAAGGTTTTTCAAGGTTTTCCAAGGTAAAAATGGGACTTTTGGGTAGGGAAACTGGTTTGAGGTGGAGCAAAAGGTGAGTCATGGGTTCTTGACATTGACCAGGTGTCAAATCAAGTCCCAGGGAGAGAATATTATGGCTATAGTGCCAAGGAGGGGATATCTATGCATTGTGGGGTTTATACACCATGGTGTTTATAATACTAGGGATAAAGGGGTATAAGGGGCTAAGTAGTAGAGTTAGTTGTCAATATGGAGGGAACATATGAGTGAGGGCTAGTTCAACCAAGTTTTCTTTGAAAATAACTTGAAGTCAGGAGTAGATCAAAATGAAAAGATTTTTGCACAAGAAATGTGGCTTCTTAAAGCCATAAGAATGTAAAACATTTGAATTTCTATGCTTTGTGCAACTTGGGGAAAGGGTGTTAGTGATGAGTGATATACAAATGAGAAACAAGGGAGTTAGTCATGCTCCAGAGTGCTGCTCTTTCTGTAGATGTTTCAGCAACTTTGATTTTGAAAGGGACACCACTTCTGCAACCCCATCTACCTACCCAACTATTTCTCCTAACATTTTTTGTTCCTTCTTGGAGGGTACACTTGGACTTGCAAACCCTTTTGAATGCCTTTTCTTTTCATTGGCTTTTTTGCTTGCATCTCCTATCTAATACAACCCTTATTCCTTCCAAGGTCCCAGATTAAGCAGTTGGGAACCTTAGCTTTTCTACCTAGCTACTGGTCTGCCAAGATTAAACAGTTTGGACAGATTTCATTCTCTATTCTACAACATAAATTGAAAACATGGCATGGTCCAGATTAAACTGTTGGACCATCCATCAAAATTGAGTTCTTATGAAAATTGAGACAGACATTGCCTTCCTAAGGAAATATGAGATCTTTGCATTTATCAAAGCAGAGCATATTTGGACCTTTGATATCCAATCATGAAATATGAAACCTATTGGTATAGGTATCCAACAGATCGATAAGTTAATGTAGGGTAAATAGAGGTGAAAAAGACCCTTTTTACTGCTCAACAAAGAGTTGGAAAAAAGGCTTGTAGCAAGAATAATTGAATCAGCAAAGGAATCTGACTGGGTAAGTCCTATTGTTGTACAGGAGAAAAAAACATAAGGGATAAATTCGTATTTGTGTGGATCTCAGGAAGCTCAACGATGCATGTGTTCACGATCCATTCCCAATGCCATTTATAGATGAAGTACTAGAAAATTTTGGCAGATAGGAAGCCTACTCTTTCACATATGGTTTCTCGGGTTACCACCAGATCAAGATTGCGATGAAGGATAGGAGTAAGAAAACTTTCACAACCAAATGGGGTTGTTTTCAGTACACTGTGATGCCCTTTGGACTGAAGAATGTGCCCGTGATATTCTCATGTGTCGTGGTAGCTGCATTAAAGGAATTTATACATAAGTTTTTGGAGGTATATCTTGATGATTAAACCATATTTGTGCTTGTCAAGAAACATACAACGAGCTTAGGGTTAATGTTGGATACTTGCCAATGGCACCATATTGCATTAAATCTAAATAAGTGTACTTTCCCCGTCCCCTTCGGGAACTTTCTCGGCCATGTGGTCTGTAAGTAAGGCCTAATGGTACATCTGACGAAGATTGTTGTCATCCTCAACCTGCAAGCACCGTGAAGTGTCAAACAACTGCGTTACATGCTGGGACACACTGGTTACTAAAATCACGATACCGATCACGACACCAATGAAACATTTTTTGAAAAAGGACGCTACTTATTGTTGGAATGAGGAACGTAACAAAAATCTGGAGATTCTCAAGGAAAAGATGGCATCAGCTCCCATTCTGGTCTTTCCAAAATGGGACATCGAATTTCACATACATGTTGACGCGTCATGTATTGCGCTAGGCACAATACTCACATAGGAAGGAGCAAAAGGAATTGATCACCTAATCATGTTCGCGAGTCGACGACTGTCCAAAGCTGAAAGGAACTACTCCACTACCAAACATGAGGGGTTGGCGATGGTATACACACTCCAAAAATACCACCACTATATACTCGGAGGGCACTTTAAGATGTATACTAATCACTCCACGTTAAAATACCTAGTGGATAAGCCTATGTTGGGCGTGGCGCATTTGTAGATGGCTATTATTGTTTCAAGAATATGATATCAAAGTTATCGTAAAGTTTGGACATCTAAACATAGGACCAGATCACCTGTCCCGAATTGAGAAAAATGAGGAACCCACAAACTTGAAGAAGGACTCCTTGATGCACAACTTTATGTTGTATGCATCATGGATCGCCACTTTGAGGATATAATCCACTTCTTAACTATAGGGACCATGTCGCAGGGGTATTCAGTTCAACAGAAGAAAGAATTGGTAATACGCGCATCGAACTTTACCGTTATTGCAGGGCACCTCTACAAAATGGGCAACGATGAAATATTATGAAGGTATGTACCTGAATTTGAGCAAGGACAGATCCTTGTCGAAGCACATGGGGGGGTTGTAAGAGGACATTATGTGGGACATGCCATAGCACAGAAGATTCTTCGGACTGGACTATGGTGGCCAACTCTACATCAAGACTCAAAAGCGTATTGTCGGGACTGCGGCGTATGTCAACGGACTAGGAAACCATCGCGAAGGGATGAAATGCTGCTCAAGCCATAGATGACACTACAACCATTTGAAAAATGGGAAATCAACTTTGTGGGGCCTATCACACCTCAAGGAAAGCTGGGCGCATGCTATATCATCACCACAATAGAATACTTGACCCAATGGGCGGAAGCACAGCAGGTTAAGGACTGCACGGCCACTACAACTGCAAAATTTTTGTTCATGAATGTGTTTACATAGTTTGGATGTCCAAAATTTCTAATGAGCGACTGTGGAATGCACTTCTTGAATGATAATATCAGTGTGATCACTGAGGAATTCCATATCTATCATCAGTAGAGTATGCCATACCATCTACAAGTAAATGGGACCATCAAAACGTTCAACAAGATTTTGGAGACTACGTTGACGAAGGTATGTAATGCGTAGCGAAATGATTGGGACTTGTGCATACCTTCTGTGCTATGGGCATACCGAACCAGGTGAAAAAAATTGACGGGCCAGACACCCTTCCAGTTAATCTATGGCATGGAAGCCGTAATTCCAATGGAATACATTGTACCTAGTTTGCAAATAGCAGCAATAATAGGCATGGAAAACCATGGGGCTTTCGAAGAGAGGCTCACAGAATTGGAAGAACTTGAGGAGGAACGGTTTTTGGCAGGATTCCATTAGCAGGTACAAAAGAAGGGAGAAAAATCTTGGCATGATCACCATATCAAGTTGCGCATGTTCAAAGAAAATGATCTAGTATTACTATATGACAGCAAGTTCTAGAAATTCCTTGGGAAGCTCTAAATGCATTGGTTGGGACAATATGTAGTCAAAAGAAGTCACAGATGGTGGCACGATCCAGCTTAGAAAGCTTAATGGAGAACCCTTCCCGAGCAGAGTAAATGGCAGTCACCTGAAGCTCTTCATGGGTGGGCCGATTGCTTGACTAACCGACTGAAGTACATTCCTACTACTCCAAATAGTTGAAAGAGAGTGTGGGACGATAAAGCAATATGTGAGGGAGCTACGTGACAACAAGGGTACATGTAGAATTAGTATGTCACAAGGGTCATGGTTGCGCAAAAGGGGTTGCGCTGTTGCATGGATAAACTTGGAGGTGACCATTGTTATCACTGTTTGTGGCAAGATGTCTGAGCTAAGGCGAAAAAGAGAGGGCAGCGGGAAATTAAGATACAAAGTACGAGCTAGATTCAGAAAAATCTACTGTAGGTATAACATTAAAGCACCAAAAAAGGTGGGAATGATTTAATTTGAATTTCAAAACGCCTCTAAATCATAGGGGGGAATCCATCGCATGATCTTTGGTATCGAGAAAAGTGAGCTATTGTGCCTTCCCACCGGTATGGAAATGTTGGTAATTGTTGCTAAAGGAGTAAGCCTAGGGGTTGTAATATGGCCACTGAGGATGGGGGACCTTCTGGATAATGTGGTGTCGACAACCGTGGATGCCAAGCTGAGTGCAGCACTGACGGTGGGGGATGTACTAGAAATTCTTAGACATGAAGCAGAATTGGTCTGGATGTCGCTACCCAAACCATGGGCTGGCCGGCGACCCATGAAAGATAAGGGAAAGATCGTGAATATTGAGACAATTGATGGAATTACAGTTAACAACTGGTCTATGATGCACCTTGAAGATTGGGATCTCATGGACAACAAAAATTTTTCTTGCAGAAATGCAACATAAGCTGCAGCAGACAGTGCATATAGTAGACCAAAAATTGGAAACTTGCTACATTGGCATGAAGAGTTCCCGTATGCGACAACCCATCTTGAGCTAAAATCCTATGAGGGGGTGCTCTGTGTTAATTGATCAGAGCAGAATGAGCGTCATCGGTTGTGCGAATTAGTAGAGGCAATGGAGCAGGAGCTTCCAGAAGAGTTGTAGGATACAAAGAGGGAGCAAAAAAACGTAATGTGTCACTCATAGGGATGGTGGACCATGAAGCCTTGGTGGTGTGTATCGCCACACCGATGAGTGACTTGGGATGAATCACAATGATTGTGTTGGGGGCCTGTTGGGTAGTGGAGGCCCCGTGTAATAGTTTTGGGGCTTAAAGCCCATATGTTAGGGTAACGATATTATAAAAAGTTCTATGAACTGCGCAGAGCACGAAATGTAATAGGTCGAGTCAAAGGGTTGTCCACCCAAAAATAATGTAAAATAGTAGAAGTAAGTTGGCCTATCGGACCATGGGAATGTATAAATAGAGCGAGGCTCTAAGGGTAGAGGTAGCTTTTTGGAAGGTCTAATGTATTATGGGTTTGAAAAATGAAAAGTTGCTCTGAGTCTGTACGTTTGGGTTGAGGGTGTTGGTGGTTAGATAGAGGCTCCACAGCTGTGTGCGTGGAGGCCTGATAGAGTCCGCAGCCATGTGTGCAGACCCCTGCAGCTATGTGTGCAGGGAAGGAAGTGGATTGTACTGAAAAAAAAGATATTAATGAAGATAAGTTGGTTTTGAAGTATTGTGTTAGTTTTGAAATATTGAGGCTCTATTTATATTCTAGTTTATGCATCAGTTTTATTAGTTTATGACTTTCTATAAGAATTATGATTGCACACATTGGGTTTTATTGCTAAATGTTCGCTTAAATATTGTAAGAAGAAGATAAGATCTATAATAAGAAAACGCATCGGTGCAGATCTACAAGGAAGCTAGAAAATAGTACAGAGTGGCGCGAGGGTGCAGAATGGTTCACGACCCCTCCAGGCCACATCAAGACATCCCAAGGGTGTGGAAACCTAGTTCCAATACCCTCCCCTACTACCTCGAGTGAGACTTTCGTCCGTGCTCCAGGACTGTTGCCAAAAGGGCTAGTACTATGGGATTTTTTTAGCTAAAACACTTTAGAACCTAGGTTAGGCCCCAACAAGCCAACAAGGCTCCAACCTCAGTAATGAGTAGGCTCCAGTCTAATTGAGACTTCAACTTATTATAGGTTCCAACCTCAGTAATGAGTAGGCTCCAACCCAATTAAGGCTCCATCCTTAGTGGAGGAACCCACTTCCTTCTTCAACTTCCATGTGAACCTCTATTTCATCTTATTTTCAAACTGGATCTACCTTCTAATATAAGTCTTCAATGATAAGATAATCTTGTTCCACAGACTGTCAAGAAACTTGCATCAATATAATCATTGCCATTAACTTAAATCAACTTCAATATACTCAGAAGCCCTCAATACATAAAATTGATATTCTAATCATCAAATGTATATCAAAAAGACTTTTATGTTTCAAAGCAAACATCCACCTATGAATCATGATCATCATGCTTTTTCAGAATTTAATTTGGATTTAGAATTATCATAGAATGTCAAATACAAAATTAGTTGTTATATAAAATGGAATTTCTTGAATGCAACATTCAAAATGGTAAAATCTAGTGATCTAAAAATAATTCCAAGTATGACGAGGTTTGACCCATTAACCTCTAAGCACC
Source organism: Pinus taeda (assembly GCA_000404065.3). Classification (NCBI taxonomy): domain Eukaryota; kingdom Viridiplantae; phylum Streptophyta; class Pinopsida; order Pinales; family Pinaceae; genus Pinus; species Pinus taeda. The sequence continues at coordinate 14,444 of APFE031639834.1, read as the reverse complement.
AACCCAAATTACTTAACCAATTGATTTATGCAATGACTTGAAACAAGTTTCAAGATTTAACATAAAACCATATAAATATGGCCCATTGAGGGAAGGGCTCAAACAAACAATCATGATGGGACTCAAAACCAAATGTTTCAACCATATGTTAACCAACAACCATCGATAATGGTGGGGGATTGAATCCCAAACCAATTTTCCATAAAACTCAACTTACCATCATCATGCTAGCCAACATGTATGGTGACTAGACTTGATCTCGAACTTTGTCAAATGAAATATATTGGCGGTTGGAGGTAGGATTGAAGCCTTGGATCTATACAATAAAAAATGCCACGGTCACCACTATGCCATATGTTGATATTTGTGCATCAAAATATCATGATATCACTCAAGTTCCAAAGACACCACTATGCCATATATTGTTTCCATATTCATTGATACACCGTACGAAGAGATTTGAACTCAAAAAAAAGTTGTGGTCACTAGCACATCATACATAGAGAAAATGTCATGGTCATTGCTACAACATACGTTGAGCCTCAACAAACCACTTGTGCCATACTCTAATATAAAGATATTTGTTACACCATACTTCAATCAAACATTGTCTAGGCTATCCAAATGAACAAACACCTCATTATTTACTACATCACACACTTAATGTTGTAACTTGTATTACACATTGAGCTTTAATATTCTGTTATCAATGGTGGTCCTTCGGTATTTAGCAATATGTTATAAAATTTTCATTTTCTGTGGCCCTCTAAGCTTTAGCATTGTGTAAATACTATGGCCCTCTAGGGTTCGGAACTATGTAACAACAATATATCAACGAGGCTTTGGCACTATGTAATAACGGTGACCCTCCAGGTTTCGACATTGTGGCTTTGATACTATGTAATAATGGTGACCCTATCGGCTTCAATGATCACTATGAACTCTCTCAGGCTCTCAATATATACCATCATTGTAATATCTTAGGCTCTTAAGCTATACCATCACTATGGGTTCTCAATCTATACCATCACTATGGCCTCTTGGGATCTTAATATATACCATCATTGTGATTTGTCGACCTATCAATCTATATCATCACTGTGAGCTCTAGGGATCTTAATAAATCATCATAATAACCTATAATTATGTTATTGTCTATGCAAATGAATCTCAAGTGGGGTCAACCCAAAAAAGAAGAATTGAACTCAATTTCAAAACTCCATACACGTTCTCGAACTAGCTCCTTTGTATCTTCGCTTTCAATTCTTGATTATTTGAAGTTTCAAACTCATGTATATATATATAGATATATATAGCTAGTTGCATGGACCTATAGCTCATGACACTCAAGTACATGTTGATGGGTTTGTAGTGTTAAATCTCGTGCCATTTGGATGTTTGATGACCATGCACACCTTTTAATGAGACTTTGACCATGCCTAAATTGCATGTGGTGGTTCCAAAATACCATAGCTTGGCCCATCATGTGATGGCTCCATGTGTTAGTTCCATAACCCTATAACCATGCATGTGATGGCTCCATGTGTTGGTTCCATAAGCCCGTAACCATGATGTGGTTCCATAAATCATAACTATACATTTTTTTTAATAAGTATAGTGACTAGGATATTTCCTCATCTGTGGGGTATTTTTCAACATATGATATACCATTGCAAAGGTATGGACTAGGACTATGCAATTATGTTGTCTATAAGATTATTAGCACATCATAATAGTATCAAAAACTCAAATTATTTTTAAATTCACATGTAAGAGAACTATTTTTCATATGACTTGATAGAGGATACTATTGCTTTCATAGGTACTTCATGGGCATATAAGGGGTACTACTACTACACTCTTAGGTACCCTTTTGACATCAATGATGTTTTTTATCATCAATCACAATACTATGGACAACATTATCACCACCACAACCCCTAATCATCATTCCATCATTATCCAATCATGTGTGTCCATCCATATCTTTCAAGTGTCACTTAGTGATTGGTCCACCTTGCTTCCATATGTCCTTGGGAAGTGTGATAAAGGAAATGTAGTTGAAAACTTAAGATAAAAAAATAAAAAAATAATAATGTGGATGAGGATAATGTAGAGATGAGGTAATAGTAATGAAGTGAAAGTAAATGTTAGTAAAACAAGAAAAGTGACTAAGAATTGCAAGTGGAGTGTTGAGATGGGGTGAGGTAAGTTGAAGTGAAATTAAATGTGAGTGAATTAAGTAAATTGACTAAGTTTGGAATTGGGACGTGAGGATGAGGTGATGTGAGGTGAAGTAAGAAGTGAGGAGTCTTGCTCCAATTTCATAAAATGGATATGTATGGAAAGTGATAATATAGAAATGAAGTATGGAAAGTGAGAAAGTAATGAAAGTCGAGGAAAATTTTAGGCGCTAATATTCATGGGTGGGCTAATTTTCAATATTTTTTGACAAAAAAATATATGCCAATATCCATTTTTTTCTAAAATTTATTTACACAATTTTTATTGTATATAATTATTTTACTTAAAAACTCACCAAAATTTTATAGATACCATATAAAATTATTATAAATTTGAATATTTTTATAAAATTATTTCCAAACATTTTACAAGATTCATATTAGGGACTAGTAGTATTCCCAAAAGTTTCTAAACTTTAAGATAACTCTCCATCCTTAAAATGTTCCTTGATGGAATTTGGGTGTTAGTATGTATGGAATTCAGGATGTATGTAAATCAGGATGTCACGATTCAACATGGGTGTAAGGGTTGAGTGGGGTTCGGGTCGTCACGCCATCCAAACTTTTTGAAAAGTGACTAGGTATGGATGAAGAGGGATAAAGAGTTATGGGTAATGAATGACAAATAAAGTTAGGAGAATAGAAATAGTGGATAATAAGGATAACATGGAATATTAATGAAGGGAGAATTAAGAAAGTGTCAATAATTTAACTTTATGGGTAATATGGCTGAAATCATTATATCGTTTTCATACATATCAATACTTTTAGAGTAGAAAAAGTGGAGGAACCAACTCACAAGACCTTTTTTACTGATGGGACCCAACTTGGAAATTTAGGGTTTGAAACTTTCTAAGAGAAGTTTGGGGCATTAAATGAATTTTTTTGGGGGCTAAAACTTTTATGCCTAAGTACCCCTCCATTTTTTCTATTCTACACACCAAATACTTTCCAGCAACATAAGAATAACCTCAATTAGAGATGATATGCAAAATGTATGCCACTCAAAATTTGACCTTCCTATTTTTCACCATCGTAATTCAAGAGGATGCCACATCAGCCCCAATTATTCATGGAAAAGAGGCTATCCATGTTATATTAATGAAGAATGCTATATAAGAGTTCATATTTTAACTCAAGGTATGAGTTGGAGTCAAACCTAATCACTACTAGGCTATCAGGTTGTGTTATAATTGAGCCACTAGAAGGAGAAGGGGTTCCACTCATTTCAAGTGAATTTTGTTGCATATATGAGACAAGTGACAAAGAGTGGATAGGTAGAGAGAAAATAAAGAGGAATTTGGCACTGTAGTATCCTATGGGTCATAGACCTCACTTCTTTATACTTGCATCCATTTTACACTGGTAGAAACAAAGCACAATAGCCTAAACCTTCCAACCCTGTTTTCTCCTAAAAGGGCTTCCCAATGTATATCTTGTGTTGTTATGACTGTGAGTGATTGTATTTTTGTTTTTTATTTATTTTTTGAATTTTACATGTTGCATGAATAAAATTGTAATTTAATAAATCCAAAATTCTAAGGAAAAATAATCTGCATAGTATAGATTTTAGGTTTTTAAGTATAATTTTATGAGATCTATTGTGACAAACTATCCAATGGAATATCCACAATATTTTATACATCATATTGGAATTAGAGTAGGTTTTTTTTGCTATATTTTGGGGTTTTGCAAGGGATCTATATTAATTAATCCAAAAGTCACAAAATCATTGACATGGCCAAACAATTTATGAATAACCCTCATGATCACACAGAGGAATTGCTTGAACTACTAGAAGCAAACTTTGTAAATATAAACCTATTATTGCAACGACAATGACCCTCCAAAAATTTTGCTTATGTCATTTTTGGAGCCCACAATAACTTTCATTTGAAGCCCCCTTGAGTCGTCATGTTGTTTGATTTGTTATTTATGTGTTTTCTTCTAATGTCACATCCTCCTAAGTCAATGTTTCTCAAGAGTCATCACTTAACCATTAGAAGCATTTGAATTATTTAGTTCTTGGTTAGGTGAACTCGTGATATTTATAGACTTATAAACTTTCCTTATCACCATGAACACACTTGAAAAGAACAAAAAAGCATGAAACAGAAAATAAAAGCAAGAAAAACACTCAGAAAAGAAAAATTGCACTTTGAGTTGGTGAAGACATGCGCTCAATTTGAGCACATTCCTTCATCCCGAAGGAGTGCACCCTCCTTGAGAACTCACCTTCATGCTAAATAGGTTCACCCTCCATGGGTACACTTATTCATGTTGAAGAGCTATGCCCTGTACAGTTGCATGCATGAAGCTAACTTGTTGCATGTGGGTGCACTCCTAGAAAATAGGAGACCACTTAACTTCTTTAACTAACCCATTCACTCGACGAAAAGTGGCACTCATGCAAGAATTAGTTTTGCATGTTGATCTCTTTAAATCAACACAACTAATGATTCTTCTTTCATAATCATTCGATCTGAGTTGGGCACACAGAGGAGAATCAATAATCTCTTCATCAACTAGAGCAACAAGTAAGTTTTTCATGTCAAAGATTTCTATTGCATTTCATGATTTCGCTGCCAAATATTGCTTTCCTTGTTCTCGATTCTTTGTTTTTTAGTTTTTTGCTAGCGTTTATGTTGAATCTTCAAATTCCAAGTGTTAATATGTTGTCCCATGTAGAAACTCTTCGCATTCTTGAAACCTTTCATCTTCGACCATGCATATGACAACAACTATAAATATTTGCATATCTTTATATTCCTCATCCTAGCATCAAGTTATGTTTTTCATACTTGTTTCATCCCTTTGACCCTTTAGGGTGCGATAGCCCTAGTTTTTTCCCCTTGCTTGAGCACATGAGCACACTACGAAGCTCCAAATGACCATGCATGTCCCCTTCATGCTTTGAAAGTGCACCCTCCTAGTTTTCATACCTATTTTAGAATGCATGCAATTTATTTAATGTTTTCTTTCATAGTTTTCATGATCTATCATCTCTGATGACTCTTTCTACGTGATTTACAAGTGTTGTTGCATAGTTAGGTTGTTAAGATAATATTGTCATTGAGTCTGTTTCCCCAAACATGTGTTCATGCTACAAGTATTACCACTTTGTTGTCATTTTTTGGATACATACTAACTCACAAAGTGACCTCCAAAGCAATTTTATAAGTAAACGTTGATGAACCTATGGAAGTTACAAGCCCAAATATTCCCATATACACAAATGCTCAACACTTTATTGATAAGGATACAAAGGTCACATGGATAAAAATATACAACACAATCATGCAGGAGATGTTTCCTGGGGACTTATAAGATTTTCATGCATACATCAACATCAAGAAGTCCAGGATGCACAGGATCACATTTACATTCCTAGTCATGCCATGTGTAGAAGTAATTGAATGGATCATTATGCATATGGATGATTCTCACATTGTACTACGTAGTGAGAATGGTCATCATATCGCCACCTATTCTAGTTAAGATGGTCAAGCCCAATGAATATGGAAAAGATAAATTCTACATGAGATGGGCAACCCTTGACACTACAGATGTTATCAAAACATGGTGTCCAGAGCCTGCCAAGTTTCACCATTTCCCATCTGTATTTTATCCAGCAAATATTCTCAGAGATGTCTATCAGTAATTGATAGCCATGTATTGTCAATTATATGGGTTTAAGAATGTTGATGTGTTCCAAGGGAATTGGATGTACATGCTCAATACATAATTTACCCATGGGAGAGTTTTCAATTGGGTGGATATCCTATCATTTGAGTTGCAATGTTAGGTTGGGTAGGAAAAATCATCTTTACAGGAGAACCAGGCACCATAATTCTACATGTATGCATTTCTCTTACACAACATATGTGCATAGTATGCATTTCCAGGAATGAACTACAACTGGACTCCTGAGGAGAAGTTCCTAGTTTACTTCCACTATAGAGTGCTGTCATAAATAAGCTTCAAAGGTGTATATGAAAAATTAGTTGAACAATTCTTTGCAGTCATATTTCACATGATTTTTGAGATCGATCCTCCTTGCATGACTGATCAGGCGAAGGAGTCACTTCAAGATATTGTGGACTAGTTTTCATATCCAAAGTGTACATACATCAAGTGCTTCGATTGTTAGATATGCCTTCATCTTATGCCATGATATGTCACCAACAAAGTGGTCATGCAAGAAGTTTCCAATCAACTCGACAAGGGATTGTTAGGAATTCTCCACAAGAGGAAGAAATCCCCTTGGATTATCTTTCCATTGAGGATCAAAATGTAGGAATTAAAGATTCACAAGTTTGTGACAACTGAGATATAAGATCTAGTCGATCTACATTTTGCCACTAAATACTTACATGGATACGATCCCAAGAAAATTGTTAGGCATAATTGTTAAAGGATCGGTCACAATCTGGGGTACTCATCAATGCCCATAGCAGAGGATGAGAGATAATGAAATAATACAATGCTAACATAGAGACACATCTATTAATGGAGACCATTTCACCCCACGATACACCAACTCAAGAATTTCAAGTGTAGGAGGAGGAGGAGATAACATCTCAAACAAGGAAATTAGCTCCCATGAAAAGGATCATATATTCTTCGATAGTTAAGAGAAGCAATAAATGGAAAGATGATCCCTTAAACTAGGGAGCTATCCTAGTGGAACATGAGACAGGATAAACTTAAAAAGAAGAGAGGAAGATTTAGTAAGATGATTTGTTGGAGAAGCAACAAGAAGGAGAAGAAGATAAGAGGAGGTTAGAATAAGAGCAACAGAGGCAGTCCCAGGAGGAAGAGGCAGCACACAAATAAGAAGAATAATAGTTGATTGAAGAGCTAGAGGAGGAGAATTTTGAGAAATAATATACCATAGAACTAATGGATGAAGAACCAGAAACTCTAGGAGAGCTTCCTCTCATAGGTGGTCATCTTCCATTTAGAGAGATGGGGATCACACCTCCACCAAAAGACAAAGTCATGGATGTATGCAGTGTAATATTTGATCAACTGAAGAAAATGATCATGCAATAGAGGCATAGATATTTCTCAAAGGATCCTCAGAATCTAGTCCTAGGTTCTATAGAGAAGGTGATCACTACCACACAAGAAGAAATCCGAGGGAAATCATGGAGGAAAATATTGCATTCACTAAAACAACACATGATAACTCTAAGTACTTTTTGAATGAGAATGTTAGGTTGAGAAGAGAACTTGTTGTGGCAAAGAAATAGGAAGAACATCTTGCAACAAAGAACCAACAACTATCATCATAGAACTTCAACAATGGAGAATGGTAGTCAACCATGTAAGAACAGTTGGGGCCAATGGAGGACACCATGGTGCAACTATATGATGAGATGATACTTATATAGCAGGTCATGGATCCTCTCATTGGCATTCAGAAGAATTCAAAGGAAGTGGTGAAACTCCTAAACAGAAAAAACAAATCATTTGATTGGATGCAGGAGTGGACTACCAAATACCTATATGCTCTGCAACATTTGGAAAAGAAGGACAAGATCACCATAGAAATAGATATAATTCAGTTGAGACTCCACCTACAGAACTACTCACATCTTGGAGCACATTTGGTTAGTACTAGGAAGCATATAACTGATTTCATAATGGGTTTTAGTCTCTAACATGAAAAAATTGGATGTCTTCCATCGAATCCCTTGAATCAATTAGAATTCGAGAAGTCATCTTCCAGGATATTAGAGAATATATTGAAAAAATAAAGTAGGAAAATGAACAGGAAGGATTGGAGGTAACCAAAGACATTATTCAATAATATACTTTTGCACCAGTCAAAGCACACATGAAGGTATCATGGATGTGGAATAATGTATTGTTAAGATCCAAGAACATATTGATGGGGGCATTAGAGGTGAAGAAGCACTACAAAGGGGACTTGTCAGTTCAAGTAGAATCCATCGCGAAGGATTTTAGAGCATGGCACACTTACGTTACAAGTGAACTCTATGAGGAATCCAATGATTTATCGATTTGATGATTCTTCGTCCCATTGTCAGTTTTTTCTTATTGGGCCACAATATTATTTGTAAATTTTCTTTTCTAATAAATCTTATGTAATGAAGTCCAAGGGACACATGTGGAATATGAAAAGCCACACATTGGAATGTAATGAGTCATGTATAGAAATTGAACATTCATATGATTAAAAGATTCATGAGGAAGCTCAAAGGTCATTGTCAATTGTTATAAATAGCTCCTCATAACTCAAGAAAAATGATTTTGGAAGGCTTTATATTCTAGAGGTTTTTCCTTGGCTTCTCTTGTGAGACATAGGAGATAGATCATTCTTTGGAGAAGAAAGTTGTGGTTTCGTGTTCCACTATTGGATATATTGTTTGATTCATGTACTAGTGTACTTAGGATCTTACTCTTTTAATCAGAAGCTCAATGAGTGGGCATTCCTTCATACATGTATCATAGATGTAGTTGGACTATTATGGTTATGTTTATGGTATATGTTTCTTTATTTACATACTAAGTTAATGAAATAATTTGTTGCTTAAACTATGGATATTATTGAATGAATGTTGTCATCATTTAATGATTTTTGTTTACTATGTGGACTAATCTATAGGTATTCAACAATCATTTTTCTTTATTCTTGGGCCCCTCTTTAGGATATAACTATCACTTTTCTAATCAGTGACCCATTTCCCTCAGCATTCATGGAAGCCTCCGTCATATAAATTACATTGATGTCTCACAAATATTATATCCTTTTTGTCCCAAAGTAGTTTGTGTTATCTTGTGTTGGTTGGTACCCAAGGAATATCTTTAGATCATTCCAACAGTGGCCGAACTGTATGATCAAATGAGACTCATACACCGAATAGTGTGAGGTCTAATTGGGACTTCACATTGGGGAGACCCCCTTACAATGTTGGGAGCATCCATCAAAAAAACCATAATTTGATCCTCCTCATGATAGACCTGTCCAAAAATCTTGCTATATTTAGAAAATATGGGGGTTCTAATACAGAGGTTTGATCAGAGGGGAGATCAGGGGATATGGGAGAGATAGAGAAGGAGCCAAAGAAAAAACCCCAAAATAATCAACCCAATTCAAGTGCCATGAATCACTCATAGTTCCTATTTAAAATGGAAGAAAATGTTAACATAAAGTCGTATTAAGGTGATATTTATGCTTTGAAGCTAAATCATAGGTTAGAACAATTAAAAGTTTATTTTAATGTCCATAATATAGAGGAAGAACAAAATATTTTGTTCACTTCGATGAAATTAGAGGGCCATTCTCTGATCTAATGGGACATCCACATAAAGGCCGTGGGATTGGAGGGAGATACTCTACTGACTAAGTGGGAGGATTTCAAATCTTCATAGAGTCATAGTTTTACCCTATCAAGTATGTATAGGAAAAATGGATCTAGTGGCATTACTTCATCAAGAAGGAACAATATAGTGTATAGGAGTACACAACAGAGTTTAAAACAATGGCCATAATTCTGGGTATATCGCTAACAAATTTAGACATACTCCTCAAGTATCTAGGGGAGTTTACATAACCAATTTTAGAAGCAAGTGATGTAGTTCAAGCCAAGAGTGGTGGATGAGGCTGGTGTATAGGCACAATACCTGGAGAACATAGGCCAAAAGAATTGTAAATAGTGTGGGTCAAAGTAAAATGAAAATTAGGAAGCTTCTAAGGAGGGGAAGAATAAGTGGAAATGGGGAAATATAAAGAGGTAATAGCCATAATATACTAGTGCAAATATTCTAGGAGCCACTATAACCATTGTAATATTGAAAGTCATGTAGAGGAGAAGTATTCAAAGTTTCATCTAAAGCTCAACCCAAAGAAAAAAAAAGAAATATAATAAGATGAAGAATCTCAAGGCCATTAATTTGAGCAACCAGGTTGAAAGCAACTTGGAGATGGATGATGATATGTTCTGTAAATTAGTCTAGAGGGAGATGAACCTAAATATCCTTCAGCAATAGGAAGAGAATAAAAGAACATGAATCTTCCATATCAAGTTACATGTTAAGAAGACAAATATCGATTGTTTGTTCAACTTAAGACCATAGGAAAATCTCATTTTAGAAAAGGTGGTCAAAAAATTGGGATTGGAAGTTCATGATCATACAAGCCCATGTCCATTGGGATGGGTAAATAAGGACGCAAAAATAAAGGTAACTAAAAATTCCAAATTTTGATTTTCTATTACTTCTTATTTTATTGATGAAGTGTAACTAGATGTAGTTTTATTTAATGTATGTGAGTGGTGTTTGGAAGTATTTATATATAATTATGGTATGCAATATTCATGTGAATATTGTACCAATATTTCCTCATCAATGATGGAAAATCCTTCACCATCAATGTGCACAAGAGAAAGTAAAAAGAATTATTCGTAAGTACCCACTAAGCTAAGAAACTGATAAGTTCCAGTAAGAATTATGTGCTACTATTTTTAAGAAAAAATAAATATGTATAAGATTAAATGATTGCAAATTCATCCCTCAAGGGGTGTACTAAGAAACAGAAGCAAAAACTAGAAGAGTTGCTACAGGCATATAGGGATGTGTTCCAGGACCCTAAAGGGCTACCTCCTGAAAGGGAAGTGGACGATGAGATCAAACTATTGCCAGACTCCCCATTGCCAAACATTGGGATGTATCAGTAGTTCATTATAGAAATGAGGTAAAGAAGTAATTTCAGCTGCTACTAGAGCATGGGATCATTTGACCAAGTACCTCACCATGTGGGTCACCCATTAGCATTATACCAAAGAAGGATGGTACTTGGAAGATGTGTATTGACCACAAAATGTTAAACAAAATTACACTCGAGAACACATACCCCCAGGGGAGGATGGTTCATCTGCTAGATCAGTTGGAACAAGTAAAATAATTCACCAAGATGGACTTAAAGTCTATATATCGCCAGGTTTTAGTCAAAGGAGAAGATCCTTAGAAGACTACCTTCAAAACTAGGAAAGGTTTATATGAGTGGCTAGTAATTCCATTTGACCTATACAATGCACCAACTACATTTATTAGGTTAATGAATGATATACTATTCTCTTTTATAGATTCATTTTTAAACATCTATTTGGATGAATATTGGTATATAGTGCTACTTCACAGGAGCAAACCTCACATTGGACGTAGGTGCTAGAGGCATTAGAGAATCACCAACTACTGGAAAATATTAGGAAGTGTGAGGTTGTACAAAAATATTTGGGGTATCTAGGGTATGTGTTAGGTGGAGAGTTGAACATAAATCCTACCAATATGAAGACCATCATGAAGTGGCTAGTTTCTACTAATGTTTTTGAGGTTGGGAGTTTCATTGGTGACGCACACCACTTGAGAAAATTCATAGCCTCATTTTTAGCAGTAGAAATGCACTCCATGCCATAACAACAAGTGGTAAGATTTTCTAGTGGGTAAAGGGCTAGAAAAAATCCTTTAGGCCACTAAATACAAATATTGGTCAAATACTACTACTAACATTACCAAAATTACAACAACCATTTTATGTGGAGACAGATGCAAGTGGTCAAGATATGGGAGTAGTCTTAATGCAAGGAGGAAGCCCTACATGCTATCATTCTGAAGTATTTCATGAGTTAGTTATTAAGTATCCTACCTATGACAAGGAGATTTATTCCCTAGTGAAAGCTATGAAGAAGACGAAACATTATGTGATGGGAAAGGAGACAATAACCCACAGATATCACGTGCCACTACAATACTTCCTTTCCCAGATCAAGCTACAATAAAAAAGGCATTACAAGTGGATGGGGTTTATACAATAGTTTCATTTAGTGTTCAAGTATAAATAGGGAAGCACAAACAAGTTGGCCAACATTATTTCAAAGCCACCCATAACAAAATATAATAACTCTGGTAACTATGATACTCATGGATCTATTCACCGATGATGCATAAAAATAGGCATATTCAGAGGATGAGGACTTCATGGAGGTGTTCCAACAGTTATAGAGACAAAGCCATGTGCATGAGGGTGAAAACACAATTTTATACCATCTCTATGAAGGGTTACTCTACACGATGGATAAGTTATGTGCCCCTGAACATGAGCGACTGCATTTAATTAGAGAGGTTCACACCTATAAGGTTGGATGGAACTTTGATGTGAGGAATACATTAGCCAACTTGCTATGGTATGTGTATTGGCTAAGAAGCGGTAAACTTTTTCTTTGGAAATGTATGGGTGCACTTTGGGATATCAAGGAGCATTGTTTTAAATAGTGATCAGGGGCTCATGTCCCAAGTGTCGTAAAATGCTCAAAATTCAAAGTGATCAAAATTGGCTAGAACCTAAACAACTTGATATAGCTCTTCCTCCCAATTCCAGTGCCACAAACAGTTCGAAAAACGGTCGTCGTATGTGAAAGTTACCTCAAAAACAAAATCGGCCAATAACCCTTAATTTTTGAATTTTAAAATTAAAAAAAAAAAAAAAGAATATTCCACGGAATATTCCATGGAATATTTTTTTAGAGTGGGCCAATCAGAAGCTTCCACGTGGCAAGCCCAGAGGCCGCCACGTGGCCCAGGATGACATCAACAGACCTATGGGCGCGTTGTAAAATTTTTGGTTGGTATGGGCAAGGTTTGAACTCATGACCTGCCTGCCACAAGCCCTCCGCCTTACTGTTGGGCTATGGAGGCACTGTTGTTAATATGGCGGGTTTATGTATTTAAAAAACTTTAAATTTTCGTTGGTGGGAAAGGAAAGGGGCCAGCCCCCCCATACCATATGACCCGGGGCCGAGAATCGTGGGCCGAGCACTAACCACTGGGCGCGAAATCCAAGGAAAACCGCCAAACCAATCAACATGGTCACATGCGGATTTTGTGGGCAGTTAACTACAGTTTTAGTTGGCGGATTATTTGGTGGAGCGCCAAATTTGGCGGTCCTGCCATAGTTGGCGGAGCTCCACTAAAGTTAGCTGGAGTTCTTTTAGGGGAAATTGGCAATTATCATTAAATGGCCATAACTTTGGCTAGGAAAGGCGGTTTTGGACGAATTTGTTTTTGATTTTGGATTTTTTGGAAGTTCTGAAGCAATTGGCAGAGGTCTTTCAGACATCAGAGGTCATTTGCATAGGTTTTGTGCCATGAAAGTTCTAGGAGCCACTAGGGCCCAGTATTGTGAGAACTGTTTCAGGTTGCAGGTATCCATTGGAGGTGAACCAGCAGTCAATCCTAAAGGATTCATGTGTTCTGAATTCGATTTTACACTATATTTCACCTGTAGAGACTTATATTCAGCTGTAAATTCATTTTGAACATTTAATTAAAACGAGGACTGATCCATTTGGGAGCCTTGGACCCAACAGACGTAGCCCAAGAGGGGTGAACTGCTTCATCAACTTCTTTTGCATCTGTGGTTGATTTATTTTGTAGAACAAGTTCATTTTAATGTGCTAAATAGTAAAAGGAAATAATTTTGTTATGCTTGAATGGATCATGAACAGCTGAAAATTTCATTTGTTTCTTTACTGCAAGACACGGAAATCTTTTAAATATGTTTACTACTGAATTGAATACCTTGCAAACCTTTTTCAAGTAGTTTCGAATTCAGATCAAGTTGGTATCAGAGCTATGTTGTTGTTTCTTTGTATCAAAAGCAATCAAATAATCTATAGACAGAGCCTGAAACGAGCCAGGAAGCCTTCGAAATGCTCTTGTTATACAATTGCAAAGTAGATAAATGCTCTTTCAGTCAATCTATGGTGTAGTTGTCTTTTGATTGTTTTTGTGCAAAGATCTTCTAATTGTCTTGCAAGTATTGATGCTTACCAGGTTGAAACTTAAAAGAGGGGAAGGATTGACTAGAGAACGAGAGAATCCTCAGTCAAGGAAGGCCAGAGAGCCATCACCTCCACCTTCAATTTCACCTTCAAGAGTCTCAGCAGAAGCTTCAAGAATGTCTGAACAAGAAGGAGAAATTCCTGCAGACATGGATCCAAAAGAAGAAGAAAGAGTCTTCAGAAAGGCTTTCTTGGACCTCACTGAAATGGTGAGGATATTGTACCAAGAAAGAAATGAGAAATTGGCTGGAGAAGGGGCCAAACATCCACTTGAAGGAGAGGGTTCTTCAGGAGGTAAGAAGGATGATGATCATTCCAAGAAAGGACATGGAGG
>APFE031639829.1:2318-156048 GCA_000404065.3 Pinus taeda | reverse complement strand
TTATTGCATTTCTGTCAATAGTTTTAGATATTCATTCATCATTTACCGTTATCAGCAAAAGTGTTCATTCATCCCATTCATCTATTGCTGGGAAACTGGTCCCATTATCCCCAGTCGGAGCCACTACACCAAACGGAAAAGGAGCTGCACTAAGGTCCGGACCGGGTGGTTTCCCCCAATGTTGGTGCAACGATTTTCGAGGCATCAACAGATCCCTACACCTATTTTCATTTGCATTATATGTACAGAAGATTCTTTATTATTGAAGTAAGATTTATGGACATCAATAGACAAATATCTAATAGTGTTGATCTGCAGCAAATTTCTGGTCTAAAAAGAAAGAGTTTTTCTTACTCTAAGCCCCAGTCGAATGGAAGCAAGCCTATGGGTGTGACTGTAGCCTCTTAACTGCACGGAGGAAGGCTTATGGGTGTAGTTATTCGTGTAGAACACAAAAGTGGATCTTCGCGCATGAAATTGGAAGTTCACCTGAAGAATGACAGTCCTACAGACATGGAGCAGACAACATAAATTTCTATGAATAGAGATGTTTGAATGTTTGACTTACTATAATGTGAATATGTTGACTAAACTTGTCTTTTTAGGTGATCGAGTATGCATATCAATATGTCATTATGATTTAACCAATGAGGCTTGTGTATGGCAGTATTTAATAACAATTGCAAGGAATTGACTAGATTTGGCTGATTGATATAGATAAGCAATGCTTGGAGTTTTGACATAATGCTTGATAATGATTTAGAACTTTTACTTGATGTTGAGATATGTTTTGGGATAAAGATTTCACTGTGATAGAAAATTTGGGTTTTGACCTGATGACTAATGATTTGACTTAATGAATGATGATTTTCCTTAATAACAATGTTATATGGGCATAGTGACTTTCAGTGACTTATATTGGTATTCTATGTTGACATCATTATCTTTGACACATTGGTTGAAGTATAAACAATTGCGATTCAGTATGAAGCAATCTCACAACAAATGGATGGAACTTGCATGACTTGTCCTTGGTGTATGCATTTGCATCTAGTGAATAAAATTATTTATATTATGATCATGAGGATGACTTGAGGAAGTTTGGTTTGTTATTAATTGATAAATGACAATTTGTGGGAATAGCAATAGATGAAGTCATAACTTGATATTTGGAAAAGAGCTCTACCTATCACTTGGTCTAAAGAATTTGATACGGTGATATTGATGATTTTGATATTAGTTCTAATCTAGCTTCTAAACTTTGATAAGCTGACTTGGTTGATTTTATTGCACCATATTTATTAATGCAAGGTTGATCATATTGGTTTGGTAAAGTGTTATGTTTGTGGAAAGCATTGTATGGGGCAAGCCACCCAAGCCTAATATGTCTGCATTGACAGTTATCTGGTGAAATCAAAATGATGTGTCAATTAGAACCTCTACTTCAAAAGTGGTCCAATGTATAGCTTTTATTTTGGTTTTATACACTGATGGTCTATTCTTGACAGGGAATGAACCTCTGATGATCAAAGTAAGAGGGAGATGGCCTCTGAGGTTCAAAATGAAGAATCATGTCATGATGTATTATGTTCTGAAGTTGAGAAAATAAAATATATATATTGAAGTTGTTAAAGAAAGTGGAAATGCAAATCCTTGGACACTCCGACCAAATTTCAAGAATTTATGACAAGATATTGTTGAACTTGACTTGGAAACCGATAGTTGATTGAAGCATTTATGTTTCATTTGAAAACCTGTCCATATCTGTGTGTGTGTGTGTGTGTGTGTGTGTGTGTGTGTGTGTGTGTGTGTACGTATATGTATATGTGTGTGTGTGTATGTATATATATGTATATGTATATATGTATGTGTGTGTGTGTGTGTTGTGAATAGAACCTAAGTGAATTCATAATTGTGCCGATTCGTACACATTGAGTTGCTACCGAGCTCACTTCAATATATTTGCATTGGATGATCTATTTTTTATCTGAGACATTCTCCCTATGATATGTGACTATATGGATGTACTAATGTTGTTTGGGATCATTGTGGGTTAGATAAGCACATTTGGGTGTTTCCTTAGTATGAGAATTATCATGATGTCTTGGATGATAGGTGTGTCGCTTTAAGCATGACCAAGGTTGAGTACGATGTTGCTATCATGGCTAGATATGAGGCAGGAAAAAGAAGCTCTTTGGAGATACATTTGAGCAAGTTTTGAATATAACAGGGATACATTGCGATGACAAAGAGTGGAATCTAATTGGCAAAGAAAATTGTATATAGTGGGACTGAGATGCCTTCATAAATTATGACAGTGCTCCTCTACAAGACAAGCTTAGGCTTGTGGTTGCTGCCTCATGAGAGGGAGGATGAATATGGTATATTTTTTTGATATATATACTTTTTGTTCTAATATGATACTTGATTTTATGTCTTGTATACATAGGAGACAGTCGCTATCGAGACATGATGATTACCATATATAAGCACAATGATATGTTGTTGATCTAGAGAGCGCATCGCTGATCAAGGACAGTAAGCCAGCTCTTCCCCCCTGTTTGAGCTCCTGGGGTGTGGAATTGAGATGGAGGGCTCCTAGAGTTGAGGGATCTCTATACAATAGCGTTGTAGATGTTTCTCCCTAATTTTTTACCCACAGGGTTGGATATGTTTTTCCCCTATCTTGTTATTTGTAGAGTATAACCTGGTTGGCATCATACCCACAACATGGGCTTGTTGGCAATATCGCTCCTAGTCTGGTCAATGAGTTGAGAGTGTACTTGGGAGTGTAAAACCTAAGTTGATTATGATGTAGGTGTTCTACCACATAACTCTTGAGGGTCATTGTTGGGAAGATCGGTAGGCAATAGGATGGGTTGATATGTGCTCCCCTATATCACCTATTGCTCGATATGGGGTTGAATATGTTTAGATCCCCCATGAGATTTCAGGTTGAGATGTGCTCCCTGATATGTTTCCAGGTTAATATTAAGCTCCCCAATGTTGTTACGGATTGAGCTAGGCTCTCTGATGTTGATGTGGGTTGTATATTTTGATCCCTGTTGACGTTTCCTAGGTGGTAGCATTGGGCTCCCTGATGGCAGATATTCTAGGTGGTAGTAGTGGCTCCCTGATGGATAGAGGATGGTAAATTGAGCTCCCCTCCAATGTCAAATTCTTATTCTTCTAGATTTGAGAATGTTCAGCATATGAGTAGGGGAAATCAAGAGATAAATCGAGATGAATAGTGATGATATGTGATGATGAGATACTTGAGATTGGACATGATATGATGACAGGATGACATGATGATTAATGATCAGATATTGACAGGTGGAATTCTCCCTAGATGAGAGGGAGTGTTAAATCATACAAACAGGGTAAAATTCCATTTTGGAAAACTCATTTGATGGATATTATGATTGCATTGAACTCCTCTTTCTTAAAGGAGAAAAATCAACCTAAATATCATCAAATTTGGACAAGGGAAAGTGTATCTTTGAATTATAAGACCACATGTGCATAAAGAAAATTGGACACCCTTGGAAGACTATAAATACAAGTGACCTCCACCTAATTTGGATATCATCATGATACATTCTTCTATTCTGTTCTTTGATTTGTCTCGCACAATTCTGATGCTCATCCGCAGAGAATTGGTACGCTCAAAGGAGAAATTGTAGGGTCCAAAAAACACATTTATGTGTTGGGGTTTTGGGTCTCAGTCGTGGGAATGACACAAAAAGATGTTGATTGTAGTCACTTTCCGGCATGCTCATCCATGTGACTGAATCCTTTTAGTTGCACACATAATTCATCCTCCATGCGACTAGAAACTAGTGTTTTGGGTCACAGTCATTGGCCTAACAAAAGATACTTTCGGTTGCATTCATTGGCTTACAGGCTTAACAAAGTGATTGAAACCTCTCAGTCACACACATGACTCCTCCTCCATGTCACTAGGACCTAAAGGTTGAAATTTTAGTTTCTAAAGTTTCCTCTTGTTGACCGCAGTGTTCAGTAGTTGACTGCAGACATTGGCAATTCATTATAGGCTTTTGAATCAGGGTTTTGAGTATAAGCATGGTTGGGTTCATCTCATGGATATTGTTTAGTTAATTTGTGTTGGATATTCGTATGGATGAAGACATGGATCATTGTACTTTATTTTTTTTAATTATTCACCGATAATCTAATAAGAAGAAGATTTTGAAAGGGTTTTCCCCATAGTGGGTTTTTCCCTGGTCTCCAACCAATCCTAGTGTCTCTATGTGTGAATTCTTTTCTTCTATTGTTCCTTTATGTTTTGTTGCATTGATGATTATATTGTTATTTCTACATAGTTGCATATGTTGTTGAATAATGATGTAAATCTGAATAATGTTATGATGTTATGGGGTGAATGTAATGTGTAAATGAAGAAATGCAATTATCAAAGCAAAGAACAATAGAGCCCTATGAAAAAACTAACATGTAGATGGAAGTGTAGACCCCCCAAGTAATTTAGGAATACATCTGGATTCTTTGGGGAGATACCTAGCATTATGGACATGTTTATGAACTATGTGGTGCACTTTCCATGCTTTGTGCCAACTTTTTCCTGAAGTAGTGCCACTGGATCCACTAACCCACTACGTACCCAACAGGGTAAAACTGTGACTTAATGAGGGTTTTGAAATCCTCCCACTTAGTCACTAGAGGCTCTCCCTCCAACTTGAAGGTCTCCATGTGGCTCTCCCACCAAGTCAGTGCATGGCCCTCTAATTTCAACCCTGCAAATGAAAAATTTTATCCTTCTTCAATTTGATGGATGTTGAAATGAAATTTTAGTTATTGCAACCAATGATTCAAATTCAAAATGTCGATATTGGTACTATACGACATGATATCGACTTTTTCTACCATTTTAAATAAGTACCGTGATTAGTTCACGACACTCGAACTGGGTTGATCTTTTTCAGGTTCTTTCTTCTGTTGGTTCTCTCTTTCTTCATGATCTCTCGATCCCCCTTCTTATTTTTCCTTTGCATTTGTGTTAATTTTTCTTAGGGATATATTATTCTTTTCTTTGATAATCACATTTAATTATTTACATATTAAATTCATCCCACAACATCATAGCATTATCATTCATCAGCATATGCTACTATATATAAAGAACAATATCATCATCAATGCAACAAAACATAAAGGAATAGTAGAAGAAAGCATTCACACATGGAGACACTAGGATTGGTCGGAGACCAGGGAAAAACACATTATGGGGAATGCTCTTTCAAATTCTTCTTCTTATTAGATTGTCATAAAATGTTTAGTAAAGAGAGAGGACAATGATCCATATCTTCAACCACAAAACTATCCAACAAAATCAATTAATCAACATTAAAGAGATGAACCCAACAATGATAATGATCAAAGCCTTGATTCAGAAGCATGCAGTCAATTGTCACTGTCTACGGTCATGGTTGAATTCTACAGTTAGCTGAAAAGTCAAACCCTAGTTTTGAATTACATGCAGAGAGTGTACATGCATGCACCTGAAACCCTCCAACTGCACTCATGAGCTTACGTGCCTACAGTTGCAACCGAAAAATATCTATGTCATCCCTACAGCTAGAAACCAAAACCTTAGATCTCACATGCAAGCTTCATACCCTGCAATTTTGAACCTGAGCAAACCAATCTCCACGAACCACCTCAGACTTGTGCGAGCCAAAACAAAGAAATAATAATAATCATGATGGTGTCCAAATGAAGGTCCCTTGACTTGTATTTATAGCCATCTGAGGGAGTCCAATTTCTCTTTTGGGCTAACCTGTCCTTTTTTGCACATGAGGCTTCACTTCAAAAATGCTCTTTCCCTTATCCAAATCAAGTGCTTCAAAGATCAAAAAATTTCCTCTCGAAAAGAGGAATCTAGTCCCATGATTAGAATTTGTCACTGAGGCACCAAATTAACACTCCCTTTCAGCTAGGGAGAAATTCCAAATGTATCATGTAATCATCACAAGTATATTGTCACCAAATCATATCCTATATCAAATATCTCATCATCAAATGTCTTCATTTCTCATCTCAGCTCATCTTTGCTTATCCTTTTTTACCTATTGCTTGTCTCTGCTCATATGTTGAACACTCTCGAATCTAAAAGAAGAAGAATTTGACATCGAAGGGGAGCCCAAGATACCACCATCTATCATTTAGGAGCCATTTCTACCACCTAGAACCATTTCCAGTGGGTAGCCCAATGCTACTACCCAGGAAACATCAAAGAGCTTATCATCAGGGAGCCCTCCTCAACCGAGAACTACATTGAGGAGCACATCTCAACCCAAAATCCAATGACAATGAAGAAGGTCTTATGGGGAACTCTCACCTCATGTCTATGACAGTGGGGAAGTTCCTATGAGACACTCTCCCCCAAGTCATCTCATCGAGCAATAGGCAAGACATAACTTACAAAGAAAGGATGAAAACCACCCCATTGTGCAATCATTGGGTGAGATACCACTTGTTATACGAGGTAAGGATCACAACCATCCTATTTCTTGTTGATCTTCCCAACAATGACCCTAAGGAGTCATGTGGTAGAACACCTACATCATAATCAGCTTGGGTGAGATACCTTACTTACCAAAGGTAAGGACCACACGCCCCCAAGCTCTTTCTCAACCAGTTGGCTAGATAGGGAATGACAAACCCAACAAGCCCATATTGTGGGTATGATGCAAACTTAGGTGTACTCTGCATATACCAAGATAGGGGAGAAACATCTTCCATCCTATGGGTAACATATAGGGGTAATACCCTATTGTCCAAAGATTCGTGAACCCCAGGAGCCCTCCATCTCAATTACACACCCTAGGCATTCAGATAGGGGGGAAGAGTTGGCTCAGTTTCCTTGATCTGTCCTTCTCTCTGTAGATCAGAGAAATATAACCATGCTTATATATGGTACTAAAAAACTCGCTAAAGAGTTCAATCATAATGTCTCAATAGAAACAGTCTCATGTAGGGCATCAAATCAAATAGTATTTAAGAACAAATATATATCACAAAAGGATACCTTATTCATCGTCCATCTCGCGGAGGCAACAACCACAACCCTAAGCTTGCCTCGTACAATAGAATTGTCTCAATATATGAATATATCTCAGTCCCAACTATATATGAGATTCTCTTCCAATTAGATCCCACTCTTTATTATTGCAATGTATCATTGTCACATCCATAACCTATTCAAAATAGTTTTCCAAAGAGTTTCTTCAATCCGCCTCACAGCTAGCAATGCTAGCAACATCGTACTCAAATTCAGTCATGCTTAAAGCTACATAATTCTCATCCAAAATATCATGGTAGATCTCATACTAAAGAAACTCCCAGATGTTCTCATCTCATCAATAACGATCCCAAATAACATCAAAACATCCATGCAGTCATATATAATAGGAAGAACATCTCAGACCAAAAATCGATTGTCCCATGCAAATATCTCGAATGGTGCTTGGAAGCAACCCATTGTGTATGAAGCGACTCAATCAAGAATTGACTCGGGTTGTTCTAAAACATATATCCAGATGGGTGTTCACACGGAACATAAATTCTTCAATCAATTGACAATTTTGAAGTCATGTCCAGAAATATTTTTTCATAACTTCTTGACATTCAATTCCATCGGTGTGTCCAAGGATTTGTATTCCATCATGCCAAATAACTTTACAACATCTTTTATTTTTCCAAACTTCTAACCCCAAAATCAAAGGCATATCTTGGATCATTTTGAAGTAGATGTTTGGATAGGCACATCTTCCTGGCTTCACCAAGTAACTGTCAATGTGTACATACTAGGCTCGAAAAGTTTGCTTCAAACCTCAATATTGTGTAATCAAATTAACTAAGTCATCATATCAAGCCTTAAATTCCAATCCAAAGCTAACATCGAAGCCATAAAAGTTTCTTCCAGTATCACAAACTCTTCAGACCAGATGCCATGAAGAGCTCACACCCAAATACTAAGTTACAACAACCTTATCTATTTAACTTGTCAATAATTTTTATTTATAAAATCAAGCCAAACTTCATCAAGCCATCCTTATGATCATCATTTATGTCCCTAGATGTGAATGCATACACCAAGAATAAGCAATATAAGTTCTATCCATTCATAGTTAGATCACTACATATTGAATCATAACTGGTTGCTCTTCAACCAATGTGCCAAATTCCAATTATGTCCACATAGCAATATTATTTCACACCAAGGCAAATTACCATTATCAATAACCAAATTTGATCAAAACCCTAAGTCATTATAATTGTTAATTCAATGAAACCATAAGCCAAAACATATTTATGAACTATTAAGCATCATGTCAAAATTCCAATATTGCTCATCTATATTAAACCAATAAGCTAAATCTTGTCAAACCCTTCCAACTGTTATAAAATACTAACATGTACTAACTTTAATGATCAAATCAAAATAACATAATAAAATGAAAATTATAGTCCCCTACAAAAGCAATTTTATTCAACACATCCACATTCTCTATAGTAAGTCAAACATTCAAACTTTCCTGCTCATAGGACTTTCTATTGTCTAATCCATATCTGTAGGACGGTCATACTCCTAGTGTGTTCTTGATCTCATGCATAAGGCTTCATTTTGTAGGTTTTAACCCCCTATAGAAATTACCTACATACAAATTCTAAAAAATAGAAAATAAACAATGGCGAGAGCATAACATGTAAAACAAATATACACAGATATTTTCCCGTGGATCCCAAAACTGCGACTACCATATTGATTTTTCATTATATTCCTTTCAATGCTACAATACATATTTATACATGCCAAAGCATCCACTAACCCTGGATTAGCACATAATCGTAGTTCCCTTGACCGGATCCACAAAATACCATGGACCGAAAACCATCGCACCCAAAACCATGCACAAAACCATAGGTAGGTTCACCCACTTAATATAGGGTCCAAAAAAAAATTCCCAAGGCGCTGCCCCGAACCCCGTAGAGGGGGACTACTGCCCCCCTTGAACCCCCTGATTTGACTACTGGGGCTAGTTGTGGAAAGAATATAACACAACCCCACCCATAGGCCTTATTCTGTGTGGTTGGGCGACTTACAATTGCATCCGTAAGCCTTATTCCATGCAATTGGGGCTTAGACTAGGAAAATCCTTCTCTACTAAAATTAGAACTTTTCCAAAGCTTTTTCAACAACATGAGATGGTTATTCATGTCAAAAATCCTTCCTTCAACAATAAAGAGTCATATACAAATACTAATAGGTGTTGGGATCTTATGGAGAGTTTCTCCCTCTAAATGAGAAGCCACTTCAATCAACATTAATCAAGACATCAACCAATCTATCAAAATATTTTTATGCATCAGTAGAAATGTTAGATAATTAAATTAAACTATATCGGATTATTATCATACTGATAACATATTATCATTAGTTAACCATGAACATGACATCAAACTTTCATCTAGGGTTAGTGACATATGTTTAGAACAACTAATAGGAGTATACTTCTAGGATCATAATCACAACATCATTTCTTTGTCACATTATCCAACCATTAAGACAGAGCATCCAGATTTACCACATTGTCAAATTTACTAAGCTTATCGAAACCTAACAAGAAGGTTCTGAGTATCAATCTTATTGTTACACTTTTATCATCAAGGTTATCATGCTTATCACGAGCATTAACAATAGTTTCAAGTCACAATATATAAAAAACAATGTATCTAGGAAATTCATCATGTCTAAAATGTAAAATACTTGCCAAATATCAAGAGCACCAATATATCACATGTGCCAGAAATCAAACTTACTTTCATATACATATATGGGTCATTCATTAAGGAGATATTCCCATCATACCTTAGGGCTTACATTGCCATCCAATATTGCAGTTGAAACAATATACTATGCATACCTTATAACATTCATATACCTTTGCACTTTGTATCACTTACTTGTCATGGGAAATTGTAGCTCTTCTCTTCCTATACTAGCTATCTTTTCCTGCACCTCAGATGATATTCAAGAAGGATCCACTTATCACATCTCATCAGGAGGTTAGAAGTATACAAATACTCAAATATACATGCATGAAGTATAATTAATGATCAAATCAGTGAATATAAACAAAAGTAATGACATGAAAAGGTACTTATATTCAATGATAGGTGATCATCTCCCTCTTGAACTAGCCTTCAAGAGTCATGAATATCCATTGTCCATATAACATTGTTTCCTTCATTATATTTCAACCAACTTCATCAACAACTAGGCCTAATTGAGACTATCACATCTAGTGCTACATCAAACCTGTCACAAGTTTTAGAACATCTTCACATTGATCATGTTAGGGTTTCTAGATTGCATATCTTAAATCTTTTTCATAATCCATGGTTTCTTCCAAAACCTAACCTCATAATATCCATCAAACCCTAATAACCAGATTCCCTAGGGTTTCCTTCAAACCCTAGAATTCTTTTAGGTCACCTCCATCTTCAGTTGCTTCCAATGGTGTCTTTGTATGGGTGATCTCAATGAATTTTCTTCAACCCAACTTAGATTCCATATTAATTTTTTCATAGGCTTATATTGTTAAAAAAAATTATAATTGCATTTCATTATTTACATATTAAATTCACCCCACAACATCATAACATTATCATTCAGCAACATATTGAACTATATAGAAAGAACAATAGCATCATCAATGTAATGGAACATAAAGGAACGGTAAAATAAAAACATTCACACATGGAGACACCAAGATTGGTCGAAGACCAAGGAAAAACACACTAAGGGGAAAACCCTTTCAAATTATTCTTCTTATTAGATTTTTATAACAATTTCAAAAAGAGAGAGTACAATGATCCATACCTTCAACCACAAAAATATCTAGCAAAATCAACTAATCAACATCCAAAAGATGAACCCAGCAATGTTAATAATCAAAACCCTAATTCAAAAACCTACGATCAATTGTCACTATTTGCAGTCAACTATTGAATTCTACATTTAAATGCAGTCAATTGAAAAACCAAACCCTAGTTTCCATGTACATGTAGAGAGTGTACGTGTGTGCTGCTAAAAACCTCCAACCACACTCATGAGCATGTGTGCCTACAATTGCAACCAAAAAATGCTTGTGTCATCCCTGTGACTAGAAACCAAAACCCTAGATCTCACGTGTGAGCCTTGGACCCTACAATTTCAGACCTAAAAAAACTGGGAACCACCTCAGACTTGTGCGAACCAAACCAAAGAAAGAAAAATAATCATGATTATTTCTAAATGAGAGTCACTTGACTTGTATTTATAGCCATTTGAGAGTGTCCAATTTCTCTTTTAGGTCGACCTGTCCTTTTGTGCACATGTGGGATCCAATTAAAAAATACACTTTCCCTTATCCAAATCAAGTGCTTCAAAGGTCAAAATTGGTCCTCTCGAAAAGAGGAATCTAATCCCATGGTTGGAAATTGTCACTGAGCTATTAGATTAACAATTTGAACCCCCATCTTCTCCAAATATCCCAAAATTATTGCTCAGGGACACCCTGAGGATATTTACATTGCGGTTTATATTTGCGACTTGTTTTTCCAACCATGAAAATCTCACCTCTGCAAGATCACAAGGGTCATTCATAGATTCTTCAGCCATGATTAGGGTTTTAAGATTTTTAGCCTCGCCAATCTATATCCCCTACAAATATCCACAATATTCCAAGAGAAACCTGCTCTGATATTAATATAATCCAAAAATTATCATGGATATTCCACTAGACAGTTCGTCACAACAGATCTAATAAAATTATATTTAAAATCTGAAATTCTACACTATTACAGTTTTATTAGATTTCTGGATCTGTAGATCTATTGTTAATAGTGCATGCATGCAAATGAAAATTATGCAAAAAATATAGAACAACAAAATAAAATCTGACGCACACATAAAACACAAGATATACTTTGGGAAACCCTTTTGGGAGAAAAACACAGCTGCAAGGTGAGGTCGCTTTGCATTCTTTCTCTGAATGGAAATATGGCTACAAGTACAAAGAAGTATGGCATCTCGAAAAAATGGAATCCCTTTTTCCTCCTAGTGGCCAAGTTATAACACAACTCGATAGCCTAGCAGTGCTTAAGTTTGACTACCTCAACTCTTAACTAGAGTCACAATATAGACCCTTCTAGAGTATTTTACATCATAATCACATGGCCATCCCCTTTTCCATGAATAATGGGGGTTGACGCAGCAACCTCCCGAACCATGGTGGTGAAAATAGGAAGGTCAAATTCTAAGTGGCATAAGTTTTGCATACAAACTCTAATTGGCATGCTTCTTGCACCGTTGGAAAGGTTTTTGAGTGTAGAATAGAATGAAAAAGTGTGGTGCTAGAGCGACAAATTTTTACCCCTAAAAAACATCATTTGATACCTCAAAATGCTCCTGGAAGGTTTCAAACCCTGTTTTACCAAACTGGGTCCCGCTAGTATGTGACAACCCTGGTGAATTCCATGTAATAAAAGTTATAAACAATAACCACGGTTGATGGGACACTTATTCCAAGCTGAATCTTGGGAAAGACATCCTAGGGGTGTTCATTTGGTTGTTTATAGCTAAGGAAACTGGCAAAGGCAATGCCTAACGCTTAGAAAGGCAAAATGGTATTTTTGGCACATTTATTTATGAAAATAATGGAAATTAGGAAAAAAGGAAGGTGAAAGGTCACAGGTTTCATGTGAGGAGTAAAATGAAGAAAAATAATGGAAAATGAAGAAAACAGAGGCCTCATTCATAAAAATCTTATGGGGATCAGTTGGTAACCTTTTGTCAGTTTAGTATTAGGGCTTTCTCATTATTCTCTCTCTCATACTCTTGAATACTTAGAGTTTTCTTGGAGCACTCTTAGAGGGTGTGGAATACTTGGATTCTTGGAGCAAGAAAGCAAAGGAAAAGTAGGAAAGCGTAAGGAGGCATCGGGATCAGCAACTACATCATATTTTCTTGCAGGTACCAAGTTGCATGTATAATTTCTTCACTAGGTTTGCCATGCATGGCACATGCATGTGGTTTACTGGTTGTGATTTGTCATTGGCATGAGGGATTTCCTAGATTGACAGTGGATTGCCTAGCCTTTCCATTTCCTGGATAGCCATGGTGATTATGGGTTTACTTTCATTATTTGTTTCTGGTTGGTTCTCATGTTTTCCTTAGCTTGGGTTGAGTTATTAGTCCTAGAAGCCCTGGTTGAAAAAATGCTCTGGAAGCCCTGTAATGGCTTGGGATGTGTTACTAGTCCTGGAATCCTTGGTTGGATAAACTCTCTGGAAGCCTTTGGTGGGTTGATTTACTAGTCCTGTAAGCCTCGGTTGGAAAAACTGTCTCGAAGCCCTTGGTGGGTTGAGTTATTAGTCCTAGAAGCCTTGATTGGACAAATGCTCTAGAAGCCCTATTTAAGCTATGGGTTGAGTTACTACTTCTAGAATCCTTGGTTGGACAAACACTCTGGAAGCTCTGGAAGGCTTGGATGTAGACCAATCTAATGATGGTTTTTTGATGTCTCATTGTGAGGTGGAATCATTGTTTGATGGGTTGAGGTGGATGGCCTCTGGAAGCCTTGGATGATTTTTGATTGATGTGTTCTATGAGATCCCACATTAATGCTTGGAGTATGGCACGCGCTGAATGATTGAAGAGAGATTTGGCTTAGTCATTCTACAGTCGAGTCGAACATGGAAATCCCATCCCGGGTTTGGATTTTTCATCATTAATAATGAAAGGTTATTTCTCCTTGTATTTCTATGAGCATTTTGATGGATTATATGTGATCTATATGACTGTACTTTCATGAGTATTTTCTGTTGCTATTATGTTGGTTATGTATGTATTTTATGACAACATCCATGTGTGGCTCTCATCATGGTTTTACTTATATTTGAATGATCAATGTATCTATGACCTAATGGATGGAATGGAAGTTGATGCATCAAGGCATCAATGGTTCTTAGCGATTCTCAGCTAAGTATGAGATCCCTGTTCTTAGAACTATGAATTACTTCTGTACATTACACATTTGCAATATGTTTGACGAAATTCCTGACATGGCTAGTAGGGGTCCAATCAAGGTCTTGAACAAGTATTTTATTTAGTACTATCATTTCCATATTATCTCCTGATTTGAAGAGATGGATCAATTTTGGGCATTGACCTGGGCTCTGAGCCTGAAAAAGTGGCTTAAATATTGAGGACGTTGGCACAACACTGTCAATTATGTTCCATAATCACTAGTAAGCAGGCCTGTGAGAGCGACTTTAGGTTGTTGGCCGCTCCCTTTCCCATAGCATGAGAGTGACTATGCCCAAAGAGACCTAAATCAGCAATGCAACCCAGGGACAAGTTGTCTGAGTGGCTAAATTAATGTGACTTAGGAGGTCAAATCATATCATAGTGGCCTCTCGTCACATATTTACCCCGGCTGGTCGGTTGCTTGGGTAGATGTGGGAGGAGGGTGTTACAGAGTGGTATCAGAGCATGGTTCACCCCTCAGAATAGATGGGGTATGTGTTGGTCATGCATGCATGTTGATTTCATGTATGTCTCTCACACTTTCATTCCATATGTTGTTACAATTTCATGGTGTTGATCATTTTTGTGGTGATGTCGTCATGTGGAACTTCGTGTGCTTTTGTGGGATGCATTGTTGTGACTATATGACTGGTTATGTCTTGTTATATAATGCTTAAATGTATCATCTGGTTGCTTGGTTACATTCTTGTATGTTTGGTCATATGTATCATTCTTGTATATTGGATTTTACGATGCTACATAAAAGTGTTGTTCATTTATACTTGATTATATGTGTTATGTGTGGGAATGGACAATACTCATGCTTGAGTGCCATCCCCATGTAGGTTGTTGTATTGTCTACAATGTGGTTGTGCATAGTCTACATACAATGGTATGGTTTATGTCGTCACGCATAAGGTCATGGTATGTATGGTTATGTAATTCTTATGCATTTTCATGTTTACATGTGGTCAAGTGTACCGTGATGTAGTGGATGTTGTCATGCATGAAGTTGTAGTGTGTGTTGTGTTAAGGTCATGCATTGATGAATGGACCCTAGCTAGAATGACAATTGCATGGTTATATGTTTATATATTATTTTTTATATATTGTTATGATTATGTTATGCATGTACCATGATGATCTGTTGATGTTGCAGACAAGGTATCCTCCCCAAGCTATACTAAGTGATTTGTTTTTGTATGATTATTTTTTGTTGTGCTAATAAAAATTACAGATTTCTAAACATGTGCTTGCTTATTGCTTCTTATACTGGGTTTTCCTTAGTTGTGTGTGCATGTAAATATGTAAATTTCCTTAAGTTTAAAATGACATTCATGATAAAAATAGCTTCAAAAAAAATATTGAACAAAAGACATTCTAAGTATGGAAAACCATCAAAGAGACACTTTAACACAGTGTTTTGATGAACGAGTTCACCCCTCCTGGGCTGCATCTCCTTGGTCCAGCTTCCAGGGCTTGGGCCTCTATATTATCTCAATATGGAAAACTATTGTTTTACAAAGCTCTGTGGCTCTTTATACCTGCACCAATGTGTTCATAATGTCCAAATTAGCTAAGAAAACCTATTCCTGAGCTCAATTTGGTGGAAAATTGCCTTCTTTACGACTCAGACATTCTTTTCATACAATTTCTCCTCTAATTCTAGAATGACTCCAGTTAGCCGCGCTAAATCTGGAGGCATGCCCAAATTTGGGGGCACCGCGAAAACGTTCATTGTTTTAAACTGCAGTTAATTAGTGTTAAACTGTGCTTATTAACTTTAAACCCAGATTATCATTAATCCCACGATTAATGTTAACCAAAACCACGACGGTCTCAGTGTAGTGGTCACATGCAGTGTTAATTAACACGCATAGTTTTGGAGCCCATTGCCTAAACATTTTATGGTACAACCTTTGCGTTCATGTGTGGTGCATTAAACCGTGGCAGTGTTTGTTTGGATAG
Organism: Pinus taeda; assembly: GCA_000404065.3. Classification (NCBI taxonomy): domain Eukaryota; kingdom Viridiplantae; phylum Streptophyta; class Pinopsida; order Pinales; family Pinaceae; genus Pinus; species Pinus taeda. Next base: position 139,964 of record APFE031639829.1, on the reverse strand, counting down.
CCGTCAGATAAACCACAACCTTAACCGCGTGGTTTGTGTTGTTGCAATCACATGCGGTAGTTACCTCGCGGTTTTGGAATGTTGGAGCCCATTGGTTTATATAACTATTTGCAGTTTGTAACATTGCGTTCACATGGGGGAGGGATCGCCTGCGAGCCGGCCCTCCCCTAATCGCCCAAATCCTAACTGTTACACTTTAAAATAGCGCGGAGAACATATGGGGTAAAGATCACCCGGTAGCAGAGGCAGTTAAGGTGTATGAACTGTGTGCTAGAGGTTGTGGGTTCGACCCCGACTTCCACCAAATTTTTGTTGAACTGTGTCGAGACTGTCAAGGCCTTCGGGAGGTGGCACATGGTGGCCTCTGGGCTTGCCACATGGCATTCTTCCATTAGTCCAAAAATAAACCAATAAGAATGCGCCAACACACCACTTTTACAACCCAATGAAACAATGCCACTTGTCCACCTGTGATTCGTCGTTGACCATGCCTAGTCACCTGCCACGTCAATAGTATGGACTGCTGACAATGCAATGACTGGGCATTTGTTTTTGCAAATTTCGTATGTTTAGCAAGTTGTTAGAACACAATAACTTTCTCATACGAACTTGATTTTCGAAGAAACAAGTTCTGTTAGGATCATTTTTCCAAGACGGGCGCGGTCATTCAAGTTTTGATCCATTCTAAGAACTTCTATTTTTGAGCTAAATACTGAGCACATGATCATTCCTCCCCACTAGAATCCTTTTGGACCCAAAAATATACTATCAATTGTTCAACATGTGAGGATACAGCTCCCTCACCTTCGGATATGCAACCATTTGGCTTGAGAAGGCTTTTGTCCCTTGAGTCCCACTCTAAGGTATTTGACATCCCCTCTCTTCGAAGTCCTAATTCTTCTGTCAAGTATGAGATCTTGTTGAAGCTCATATAGATATTCTGGCGAGAAATCATCTATTCATGGCAATTGAACATGCTCTCCTTGATCATCAATCAATGGAGGCTCAAACAATCTCAAATTCTCAACATTAACAACAGAGTACATTTGCATATAAGGAGGCAAATCAAGCTTAAATGCATTGTTACCAATCTTTTGCATAATTTTAAAAGAACCATAACAGATTGGTTTAAGCTTTTTACCTTCCCCTTGAAGTCTCTCTTTGCTAATATATAACCAACTTCATCGCCAACCTGAAAATTTTCGTCAACCCGGTGTTTTTCATGCCTTGCCTTGTAGCTGCTCTGACTTTTCTCAAGATTTTCCTGCATTGTATGATGTATCAACTAAATTTGCTCTATGAACTTCCTTGCCTTATCGATGTCATTGTGGCCATTGATGGTGACATATTTGTCAAATATGAAGTCCATTAGCGATCTTGGTAAGTACCCATAACATGCCTCAAATGGCGATGTGTTTGTGGAAGAATGCTTTGCCCTGTTGTATGCATGTTGTATGTAATGCAATTGTTCATCCCACAACTTGGGATGTTTGCTGCAATATCATCTAAGAAGATGAATAATTGTTCTGTTGACCACCTGGGTTTGTCCATCTGTTTATGGATGAAAGGTTGTACTCTTCTTCAACTGTGTCCATCATGTCCCACAAATTTGACCAAAAATTCCCCACAAATCGAGAATCTCGATCACTTACAATAGAAGTAGGAAGACCAAAATGAACCCAAATGTTTTGGAAGAAAAGATCAGTTGTTTGTTCAGCGGTCATTTTTTTTTTACATGGTGTTAGTATGCACATCTTGTTGAACCTATCTACAAATACATACAATTAATCGTGACCTTTCCCTGACAATGGAAGACCTCCTACAAAATCCAATGACATACTCTCCCATGGACATGAAGGTACCGGAAGTGGAGTGTATAAACCAAGTTTCCTAATGCTAGGCTTACTTGTAGCACATAAAGAACATCCTCTTATCAAATGAGAAATATTATGCAACATGTGTGGCCAATAACAATACCTTTGAAGATTTGTTATTGTCTTGCCTACACCAAAGTGTTCATCAATCAATGAAGTGTGCGCCTCCTTTATGATACTATTTCTTTCTCCTTGTGGAACACACAACTTGCCCAAGTGATACAACAAACTGTTATATACATGATAATCCAACTCTTCAATTTGATTTCCTTGACTCAAGCTTGCATATACTTCTTGAAAGTCACTATCATTTGCATATTGTTCTATGTAACTTTCATGCAAAACAGAATTATGCTTCAGTATAACTGATGAATTTACAATAGGCCTTGAAAGCATATCAGCTACCTTATTGTAAATTCCCTTTTTATACCTGATAACCAAATGAAATTGTTGTAGAAAACCCATCCATCTGAAATGTCGTGACTGCTACAACTTTGACCGTGACTGTAAATACTGCAATGGTTGATGGTTGGTATGGATGATGGTCTCCTTCCCCATCAAATAGTGCTTCCATTTCTTAACACTTTGTACCAATGCATAAATTTCTTTGTCATAGGTGGGATAGTTGGTTATAGCTCCATTAAATATTTCATAATGAAATGAAATGGGCTTGCCATGCTACAATAGAAATGCTCCCATGGCATAATCACTTGCATCCATTTCAATCTTGAATGGTTATCTAAGATCCGTAAGTTCCAATACCGGTGCTGAACTTATCTTTTTCTTCAAAGCATCAAATGCTTTCTGTTATACATCTCCCCAATGGAAGACTTTCTTGACACTTGTCAATGCATCTACTGGAGCTGCAATGGAAGAAAAATTAGCAATAAACTTTCTCCAATATTGTGTTGCCCCTAAAAATCTTCTTACCTCGTAACTGTATTGGGCTTGGGCCAATTTAGAATGACCTCAACTTTAGAGGGGTCTATCTTCAGCTCACCTCCTCCAACAATGTGTCCCAAATACACTAAAGAAGTCTTGCCAAATTCACACTTCGGCATCTTTAAAAACAATTGTTCTTTTCTCAATACATCAAGTACTTTATTTACATGCATGACATGTTCATCTCTAGACTTGTTGAATATGAGGATATCATCTAAGTATACAATGACAAATTCATCTAGAAATGGTCTCAATACACCATTCATTACCCTCATGAAAGTAACTAGAGCATTTGTAAAACCGAATGGCATAACAAGCCACTCAAAAACCTTGTTTAGTTTTAAATACGGTTTTCCAAATGTCTTCTTCAGCAATCATAACTTGATGATAACCACATCGTAAGTCTACAGAAATCCACACACATGCGCCAAGTTCCATCCTTCTTTGGCACCAAGACAATGGGAAAACCACATGGTGAAGTAGATGGGTGTATGATACCTTTGTTCATAAATTCTTGAATTTGATTTTGATTTCCATTCTCTCCATAATCAACATGCACTACATGCCTATGTTTGTAAGTGGAACATCTTGTTGCAACTGAATCTCATGTTGAATTCCCATCTTGGGAGGTAACCCCTTTGGTCCCTGAAACATCTCACCATGCTTGCTTACCACATCAAACAAATCAGGTTTCAATTTATCATCAAAACCTTCAAAAGATTTATAATCAATATCATTCTTTTTCTTGATCATGAGAAGCACAAAAATTTTACTTGCATTTACTAGTCTCTTCATCTACCCTGCATTAACCAAAGAAATGTTCAGCTTTTTATGATGGGCTCTCATACTGTAATTCACCCGATTCTTGAGAAATATGTATTTGTTTTCATGGTGATAAAATACTACTTTCCTATCATACAAATAAGAACTACCCAAAATAATTCCTGAAATGTCAAGTGGAACTACATTTAACTCAACTCATCAATGAACTTTTCAGTAATGGAGAACTTGAATAAACAAGTCCTTGTAACTTGTAAGTTTGCATTGTTAACTATCCAACCTAATGGATATGGCTTATGATGAGGTACAGTTTGAAGGTTTAGTTTTTTAACCAAGTCTTCTGAAATCAAGTTTGATTGTGACCCACTATCAAATAATGCATCAATCTTTGTATGATTTGAAATCACTCTTACATGAAACAGCTATGAACTAGTGCTTGCAAAAATTTCTTTTCCTTTTGTAACCATGTCTAAAATTTTGGTCTCATCACCAAAGTCTAAACCAAGGTCATGCTGTGCGGTCGCAGTCGTCTTTTGTTTTCCCTTATTGTTTTGTTTCTTAGGCCTTAATTCAGGATGCAATTTCCAGCAGTGGGCTTCATCATGCCCATATTTGGAACAATGTTGGCATATGTTTTTCTCCCCTTCTTTCTTCACACTTGCAGTTTTCTTTCCCTTCCATTTTCCATCCTTCTCTTTATCCTTGCCCTTGAATGGCTTCATCTTACTACCCTCTTCATTAATGTTCTTTCCTGTAGATTCAAGGTGCATGGCTTGCACACATACCTCATCCAAATTGTTTGAATTGAACATAAGGGTAGTATGTTTCAAATAGGAATGTAAACCCCCAATATATTTCAGCAGTGTATCTTGGGAATTTAGATTCACTCCTAACAACAAATCCCTTTTCCTAAACTCTTGCGTATAATATTGGATTGTTTGTCCTTTAAGCTGCCTAAAATTCTACCAACTCATAATAGCTTTTTTGATATAGGATAAAGGATAAAACTGTCTTTTAATTGTAGAAACAAATTCAACCCAAGTAATGGATATCTTACCATGGATTCACATTTCCTCTTGAGTCTTTGATTCCCACCAAACTAATGCATCTCCTTCTAGCCTCAGTGAAGCCAACTGAATCCTTATGTCATCTTCTTGAAGGTTTTGAATTCTACAGTATACCTCCAATTGTAGAATCCAAATGTCCAACTTTTCTGCACTCACCTCTCCATTGTACATGGGATATTCAAATTTTATGTCCAATTTAAGTAAAGGAGTCTTTCCTTTTGGGTTTTTGAATGAGTATGGGCAGTTTTAGTGGTGGCAGTGGAAGATGATGCTATGTGCGATGGTGAAGATGATGAGGAAGATGATGAGGATGATGGAGATGGAGGTGGCTTTCAACCATTCCCTTTGGAAGCCTTCTTCTCATCTTTTCTGTCCCTTGAGCTTCCTTCTCCATGTGGAGGTTTAAAACTCTCTCCAACCATTCTAGTGTTCCTCTTTTCATAGAGGAATTTAACCATCTCAATTAAAGTGAAGAAAGCTTTCTTGAATTCTTCCTTTTCTGAAGAAGGACATTTAGGCTCTCTTTCTCCAAACATAATGGTTGTGGATTCAAGCTCAGAAATTGGTATTGCTTGTACCTCTTCAATCTCAGTTGAAGGCAAACTTGAGGAGTTTCAAGTGCAACTGGAATTGGAACTTTGGGTGGTGGAGATTATGGCCTTGTGGCTCTCCTTCCTCTGGGCATTACCTCAAGAGTTGCAACCAATACATTCCCTTCTCCTTTCTACAACTTTAACCTTGTAAGCATCACAATTTTGCAACCATTAAAACCCTAATTGCACAAACTCAAGAAATCAAGCAATTCAACCTTTGCTCTGATATCAACTTGATCTTTTTTTGTATGATTAGTTTTTGTTGTGCTAATAACAATTACATATTTCTAAAAATGTGTTTGCTTATTGCTTCTTGTACTAGGTTTTCCTTAGTTGTTTTTGCATGTAAACAGGTAAATTTCCTTAAGTTTAAAATGACATTCAAGAGAAAAATAGCTTCAAAACAAATACTGAACAGCAGACATTCTAAGTATAGCAAACCATCAAAGAGACACTTTAACACAGTGTTTTGATCAAGGAGTTCACCCTTCACAATATTTTGATGAGAAGAAAAGCCACCTACTTTTGATGGAGAGCTAAAGAGATCACAGAATGTAGAGGCTTGGTTACTATGTACGAAGAAGTTCTTCAAGTTGCATGACTACTCAGAGAACATGAAATCTAGAGTGGCTACTTTCAGTATTAAAGGTAAAGAAGACATCTAGTGGGAAGATGTGAATAATTTCAAGGATATAAATGAGGAATATGTGACTTGGAGTGAATTTGAGTAGCTATTCAAGAAAAATTACTTGTCAGAAAGGTACTTTGATGACAAGGCAAAAGAATTCTATGAACTAAAGATGGGATCCATGACAAATGATGAGTACACCATTAAGTTCTTGGAACTGTTGAGGTATGTGCCTTACCTCAAGGAAGAGAAGGCTAAGATTCAAAGATTCATTGGTGGACTACCAGTTTCATTCAAAGATAGGATTGAATTCGAAAGCTAAAGCATTGATATGAACAATCGAGGCATAGCACTCAGACTATGTCAATTTGGAGAGGTAATGTAAAGAACAAATGAAAATGGGATAAAAAGTGAGCAAGGCCACAAGGCACATATAACAAGGAGAATGTTGCAACACCTAAGAGGTTTAATGTGTCAGATAGAGGATAGGGACATTGATCTCAAGAAAAGAAAAAGAATGGAGGTTGGAATCCTATAAAGTGTTGGACTTGTGGCAAAGATCATTGCAGGAGAGATTGTCCATAGATTCAGGGTGGTAGACCTCATATATACAATGCACAAGAGGTGCAAATTGTTGGAGATGTTGGTCAGAGTATTCCATGTATCTATGCAACCTTGGATAACAAACATGCAGAGCATTAGGTATCTATCATTGAGATGGACAGTAAGCTTTGTGATCAAGTTATTTCTATTTTAATTGACCCTAGATCTAGTTATAGTTATGTTACTCCTAACTTGGTGGATAAGTGTGGTTTGAATAAGGAGTTGCATGCAAAGTCTTGGTTAGTGCAGATGGATACAAGTACAAAGAAGCGAGTGCATCATTGGGTAAGATCTTACGCATTTGACTTAAATGGTATGCAAACTGTAGCACATTTAAATGTATTACCGTTGGATTCATACGGTATCTTATTGGGCATGGATTGATTGTATCTACATAGAACCAAGGTAGACTGTTATGACAAATCTATTGAGTGTGTTGATGAAAATGGTGAACCAAGAGTCTTACAAGGTAAGAAGAAGACCACACCAATTAGGATGGTGACAGCTATGCAAGAAAAGTGTAGCTACAAGAAAGGGTGCAAGCTATTCACAGTGAAAATTTCTAGTGATAAGGGTAAGGAGGATGAGGATGCAGATGCGTTGAACATGTACCTAGTTCTACAATAGTTTCAGGATGTGTTTCTTGAGGACATTATAGAATTTCCACCTCATAGGGAGGTAGACTTTTCTATTTAGTTAGTGTCAGGGGCAAATCCAGCATCGAAAACACCTTACAAGATGAGCACACCTGAGTTGGTAGAACTGAAGCTACAAATGAAGGAAATATTGGAAAAAGGATACACTAGGCCAAGTGTATCACCATGGGGCACACCATTCTTGTTTGTGAGGAAGAAAGATGGTACTCTTATATTATGTATTGATTACAAGTAGTTGAATAAAGTGGCTATCAAGAATAGGTAACCTTTACAGAGGATTGATGACTTGTTCGATCGGCTAAAGGGAGCATCAATGTTCTCAAAGATTGATATAAGATCCGGATACCACCAGGTACGCATCAAAGAGGATGAAATTTACAAGACTACATTCATTTGGCTTAACTAATGCTCCAGCTAAATTCATGTGCTTGATGAATAATGTATTGTGTCCATATTTAGATAAGTTCATTATTGTGTTCATTGATGATATACTGGTATATTCTAAAAACGAAAAAGAGCATGTCGAGTATCTAGTAGCAGTGTTGAAATCATTGAGAGAGCATCAATTGTATGTTAAGCTTATCAAATGCAGTTTCTTTCAGACAGAGGTACATTACTTGCGGCATGTCGTCTCCAAGGAAGGCATTGCAGTAGATCCAGAAAATATAAGAGCCATCATGGAGTGAATAGCTCCTAAGAATGTAGATGAGGTGAGATCCTTCATGGATTTGGCAGGTTATTACAGGAGGTTCATCATGAACTTCTTGCATATTGCTTATCCTATCACATCTTTGCAAAGAAAAGGTAAGAAGTTTGAATGGACAGAACAATGTGACGCTAGTTTTGAGAAACTCAAGCAATTGTTAACACATGCACCAGTGGTTAATATTGCAGACCCAGACAGAGAGTTTGTTGTGTGCATAGATTTGTGCAAGAGAGGATTTGGTGTAGTCCTTATGCAGGATGGATAGGTAGTATGTTATGAGTCACGGAAACTGAATGAGCACGAGTAGAAATATCCCATGCATGATATTGAGTTGACAGCAATTATACATGCATTGAAGATGTGGAGACATTATCTTCTGGGTCGGAGCTTCACATTGATGATTGATCACAATGGGTTGAGGTATCTATTTAACCAACCAAATTTGAATGGTAGGCAGGCTCAGTGGTTGACCACAATCAACGAGTTCAACATTGAGATCAGATACATCAAAGGCAAGGAGAACAGAGTGGTAGATTCTCGTAGTAGGTGGGTACAGATGAATCACTTAGTAGCTATGATCTCTTACAGGATAGATTTGCATGATAGGATATTGCGGGCAGGACAGCAGGATGTCAGATATATGGAGATTATGCATAGGTTGCAGTAGGGTATAGGTACAGGTACAGGTACATGTGATGGTATAGGTACAAGTAGTGGTATAGGCATAGGTACAAGTGCACAGGACTTGGACTATTGTCTTGCAGCAAATGGATTGGTTAGATTCCAAGACAGGATATATCTGTCAGATGACAATGATCTCAAGAAGGTGATCTTGAGGGATTTTCATGTGAAACTGTATTTAGGTCACCCAAGTTACCAGAAGACACTGGTAGCAGTGAAGATATCTTACTTTTAGCCGAAATTGGGGAGGGATGTAGCAAAGTTTTTGGCTAGATGTTTTGATTATCAACGAGTGAATGCAGAGTGTAAACATCTAGGTGGAATGCTATAATCGATCGCGATTCTGGAATGGAAATGGGAGGTCATAGCCATGGACTTCATCACAAGGTTTCCAAAGACAGTGAAGTAGCATGATTTCATCATGGTCATCATGGACAGGTTGACAACAGTTGCACACTCCATTCCGATGAAGTCTACATTTTCAGCTATTGATGTGGCACATGTGTTCGTCATAGATGTGGTTAGACTACATGGTGTTCCAAAGAAGATTGTATAAGACAGGCTTATGAAGTTCATTTTCAAGTTTTGGAAAGAGTTATTTACAGGTTTGGGCATGGAGTTGGCCTTCGGCACAGATTATCATCCATAGACAAATGGACAGACAAAGAGGGTCAATAGGATATTAGAGGATATGTTGAGGATGTATGTGATGCATCAACAGCGGAAGTGGGAAGATTATCTCCCTTTGGTAGAGTTCGCATACAACAACGGTTATCAAGAGTCGTTGAGGATGAGTCATTTTGAGGCATTGTGTGGGAAGAGTTGTAACACTCCTATCAGATGGAGTGATCCGGTTAGCAGGATATTGATTGGACCAGATTTGTTAACGAACACGGAACAATAAATGTAGGTGATCAAGAAAAATCTTAAGGTAGCACAGGATAGGCAGAAGAGCTATGTTGATAGGAACAGGTTGTTCAAGGAGTTCCAGGTTGGGAACAGGTGTACTTGCACACCATCTGAAGAAGATCTCATTGCAGATTGGATCATGTGCCAAGCTAGCACCACATTTTTGTGGACCCTTCAACATTATTGAGAGGGTTGGACCAGTAGCCTATCGACTTGCATTGCCTCCGACAGTGAAATTCCATGATGTTTTCCATGTCTCATTTCTTAAGAAGTATGTTAAAGATGATGATCATGTACTTGAATGGTTTGTATTGCAGGTGGAACCATATGAAGAATTCCAGTTGGAGACTTAGTGTATATTGCAGAAAAAGGTGCTCTGTCTCTGGAACCAAGAAATCAATCAAGTTAAAGTGCAATGGAAGCACTTGGGCCCGATGAAGCTACATGGGAGATGGCAGATTAGATGTGGGCCATGTGTCCTTCCTTGTTTTCAGTTGAGGCAAAGTAGCTTGACATGGTGGTTTAGTATTTTCTTATGGTGGTTTGGTATTTGGTTATGGTGGTTTGGTATATGCTTTTTGATGGTTTGGTATTTACTTTATGGTGGTTGATATTTGCTTTATGATAGTTTGATATGTCCTATATGATGTTTTGATATATGCTTAGGCATGGTGTTTAGTATATCTTTTGATATATGCTTTGGTATATGATTTGGCATATGTTTTGGTATCTATATTTTGATAATGTTACTATATGTACACCCGTGTATGGATGTAAATACCGTAACGAGTAACGAGCTATGTTATAAAGCTCCACTATGTGGTATGGGTGTCATGTCATTATGCTTTCATGTGGTTATGTTATCATGATGTTATGATGCTATATGAGTTTGCACTCAGCAGGATGATCATTGTAAACATAGTAATATTTTTTTTTTTTTTATAAATCTCCACTATGTGGTATGTTATCATGTTGTCATGATATTTTGTTTTGAGTAGGTCTTTCATTGTAAATACCACATTTAGATGCATTATAAAGATCCATGAACAATATGTCTTCTTTCAGCAGGTTGCAGAGGTATATGTTTGATTGAACACCGAGGACGGTGTCCCTCAAGGGGGAGGGTTCTGTAACAGTCCTAGTGAAAATTCCATGTAAAAAAAGTTAAAAATAATAACCACGGTTGATGGGACACTTATTCCAAGATGAATGTTGGGCAATACATCCTAGGGGGTGTTCAGTTGGTTGTTTATGGCTAAGGAAATTGGAAAAGGCACCGGCTAAGGTTTTGGAAAGGCAAAATGGCATTGTTGGCACATTTGTTTATGAAAATAATCGAAATTAGGAGAAAAGAATGGTAAAAGATCACAGGTTGCATGTGAGGAGGAAAATGAAGGAAAATAATGGAAAATTAAGAAAATAGAGGCCTCATTCATAAAAAGGCTTCTGAGGATTAGTTGGTAACCTTTTGTCAATTCAGTATTAGATCTCTCTCCTTATTCTCTCTCTGTTACTCTTGGATACTTAGAGCTTTCTTGGAGTACCCTTGGAGGGTGTGGCATACTTGGATTCTTGGAGAAAGAAAGCAAAGGAAAAGTAGGAAATTGCTAGGAGGAATCAAGATCAACAGCTACATCATATTTTCTTGCCAGTACCGAGTTGGATGTATGATTTCTTCACTAGTTTTGGCATGAATGGCACATGCATGTGGTTTCTTGGTTGTGATTCATCATTGGCATGAGGGATTGCCTAGATTGATAGTTGATTGCCTAGCCTTGTCATTTCCTAGATAGCCATGGTGATTGTGGGTTTAATTTCATTGTTTATTTCTAGTTGGTTCTCATATTTTCCTTAGCTTGGGTTGAGTTATTAGTCGTGGAAGCATTGATTGAACAAACGCTTTAGAAGCCCTGTAACAGCTTGGGTTGAGTTACTAGTCCTGGAAGCCTTGGTTGGACAAACTCTCTGGAAGCCCTTGGTGGATTGAGTTACTAGTCCTAGAAGCCTTGGTTGGAAAAACACTCTGGAATCCCTTAGTAGGTTGAGTTACTAGTCCTGGAAGCCTTGTTTGGAAAAACACTCTAGAAGTCCTATATAAGTTGTTGGTTGATTTACTAGTTCTGGAAGCCTTGGTTGGACAAATGCTCTGGAAGCCCTGGAAGGCTTGGATGGAGACAAATATAATGATGGTTTTGTGATGTCTGACCATGAGGTGGAATCATTCTTTGTTGGGTTGAGGTGGATGGCATCTGAAAGCCCTGGATGAGTTTTGATTGATGTGTTTTATGGGATCCCACATTCATGCTTGGAATATGGCAAGGGGTGAATGGTTGAAGAGAGATTTGGCTCAATCATTCTATAGTCGGGAGGAACATGGAATTCCCATCCCGGGTTAGGATTTTTCCTCAAAGGTTATTTATCCTTGTATTTCTATGAGAATTTTGATGGATTATATGTGGTCTATGTGAGTGTACTTTCATGAGTATTTTTTGTTGCTATATGTTGGTTATGTATGTGTTTTATGACAGCAGCCATGTGTGGCTATCATCATGTTTTTACTTATAGTTGAATGATCCATGTATCTATAACCTAATGGATGGAACGTCAGTTGATGCATCAAGGAATTAATTGTTCTTAGTGATTCTCAGCTAAGTATGAAACCCCTATGCTCAGAACTATGAATTACACCTGTAGATTACACATTTGCAATATGTTTGACAAAATGTTTGTCATGGCTAGTAGGGGTCCATTCAAGGTCTTTAATAAGTATTTTCTTTCATACTTTTGTTTCCATGCTATCTTACTGATTTGAAGAGATGGATCAATTCAGGGCAGTGACCTGGGCTCTGAGCCTGAAAAAGTGGCTTAAATCCCGGGGTCGTTGGCAGAGTACTGACAATTTTGGTCCATGGTCCCTGGTAGGTAGGCTTATGAGAGCGCCTTTAGGTTGTTGGTCACTCTGTTGCCCATAGCATGAGAGTGACTATGGCCCAAGAGACCTAAAACAATAGTGGAACCCAAAGACAGACTGTCTGAGTGGCCGACTTGTCCTCTAAGGGTTTTTTTGATGATATTGGATGTTTGTATGGTGTGTTTGTGTCGGTTCCACTTCCTTAATATGACTTAGGAGATCCAATCATATCATAATGGCCTCTCATGGCATATTTACCCTGGTTGGCCAGTTGCTTGGGTAGATGTGGGAAGAGGGTGTTACATGATAAAAACTTTCTCGTGATATGATTCCTTCACTTTTTTCACTTTGCATGCATCGAGATGGATGAAAAACAATATAATGATCCAATCCATATCAAAATTTGAATGTTATTCCAAATTACTCTATAATTTGGTTTTATCACAAATGTCTTGTAAGATATTTCTTATTATTTACGAGTTATCTTGATGCACATTATTGAATTTATTTCAATCAATTTCCTTCAACAATATTTAAAAGAATTATTTTATGTAAGTTTAACTTTTTATTTTGGAAAGTTATATTGTATTATTTTAATGATTTCTATAGAACTATTTCTTAGAGATTAAATAATTAAACAAGGTTTCTTTCCAATGTCTTGTGAGTTAACTCTAATGCCAATGCTTTTTATTCAAAACACCCATAGATAGTTATTTAATATCCTAAAAACTTAAAAATAAATAAAATAATATAGAAAATATCATTGAGAGGTTATTGATTCATTGACCAAGACAATTATTCCACTCCAAGAAGGGGACAATTTAATTGGAATTCTACACTTAGTTTAATATTTGTTGTTGATACTTGGGAATTCAACCCCACTAATAAGAGGGTTAAATGACTTCATTCGAAGCATACATAACAAATAAAAACTTTCTCGTGATAAGATTCCTTCACTTTTTGCACTTTGCATGCATTGAGATGGATGAAAAACAATATAATGATCCAAGCCATATCAAAATTTGAATGTTATTCCAAATTACTCTATAATTTGGTCTTATCACAAATGTCTTGTAAGATCTTTCTTATTATTTACAAGTTATCTTGATGCACATTATTGAATTTATTTCAATCAAATTCCTTCAACAATATTTAAAAGAATTATTTTATGTAAGTTTAACTTTTTATTTTGGAAAGTTATATTGTATTATTTCAATGATTTCTATAGAACTATTTCTTAGAGATTAAATAATTAAGCAAGGTTTCATTCCAATGTCTTGTGAGTTAACTCTAATGCCAATTTTTTTTTATTCAAAACACTCATAGATAGTACTTACGTTTTTATGTTATTTAATATCCTAAAAACTTAAAAATAAATAAAATAATATAGAAAATCTCATTGAGAGGTTAATAACTCATTGATCAGGACAATTATTCCACTCCAAGAAGGGGACAATTTAATTGGAATTCTCCACTTAGTTTAATATTTGTTGTTGATACTTGGGAATTCAACCCCACTAATAAGAGGGTTAAATGACTTCATTTGAAGCATACATAACAAATAAAAATTTTCTCGTGATATGATTCTTTCACTTTTTGCACTTTGCATGTATCGAGATGGATGAAAAACAATATAATGATCCAATCCATATCAAAATTTGAATGTTATTCCAAATTACTCTATAATTTGGTTTTATCACAAATGTCTTGTAAGATATTTCTTATTATTTACAAGTTATCTTGATGCACATTATTGAATTTATTTCAATCAATTTCCTTCAACAATATTTAAAAGAATTATTTTATGTAAGTTTAAATTTTTATTTTGGAAAGTTATATTATATTATTTTAATATTTCTATAGAACTATTTCTTAGAGATTAAATAATTAAACAAGGTTTCATTCCAATGTCTTGTGAGTTAACTCTAATGCCAATGCTTTTTTATTCAAAACACTTATAGATAGTACTTACGTTTTTATGTTATTTAATATCCTAAAAACTTAAAAATAAATAAAATAATATAGAAAATCTCATTGAGAGGTTATTGATTCATTGACAAAGACATTATTCCACTCCAAGAAAGGGACAATTTAATTGTAATTCTCCACTTAGTTTAATATTTGTTGTTGATACTTGGGAATTCAACCCCACTAATAAGAGGGTTAAATGACTTCATTTGAAGCATAAATAACAAATCCTTCCTCATGAAGGAAGGAATTAATTGAAGAAAGTTCCAAAGCATTAGATGTTGATATAATAATTGTTATAGAAACTCTCTTTTGAGAAGCTAAAGAAAGTAGTCAAAGAGATGTGTGCATAAATGTAAGATTGACAATAAGGAGACAACAGTTGAAACTATTAATATATTGTTTGCAAATATGGACCAGTGTATCCAATAACCATGCGATTCACTAAGATAGAAATGGTTGAAGATTCCTAGGAAAAGTTTATCAAGATGTGAAAAGAGATCAATCAACACAAAGAATTATTGGAGAATATTGAGAACTCAATTAACCATTATAAAGTACTAGCAACTAACATGATGATGTCCATTAAATATGCTTAAGGATGACGATGTCCATTAAATATGCTTAAGGGTTATGTGTGATGGTCTCTATCTTCATATCACCTTTTATCAACATGTAATTTTGAAACATATCTAAGATGAATTTAAAGTCCTTTTTGAACAAATAAGTTTGAAGCATTTAGACCTTAACAAGAATCTAAAATATTTTTCTAAGATATTATCATGGCAATGAGAGTTCCAAGCCATCCCTATAAGCATATTTGCATTGGGACTAAAGTACATAAATCATCTCAACATAAAACTTGCACAATCTAGAGACAATATAAATAATGTTGAAAATAATTATAAAATTTGATTAAGAAAATGAATCATTGCTTGCCAAGGCACATGAGTTAACAAACAACATTGACTCCCTAACATTAAAGGATATAAATATTTTTGTTCCACTCCTATTTTTCATTATCCAACTTGAAAAGCAAGTGTAAGATGATAATCCAATGTTGCAATATCTTCACGACTTAGATGAAAACTCCAATTATTTTATCGAGGAGCCCACAACTCTGAAGCCTTTTTTATTATTCATATGATTAGAGTTGTGTATGAAAATGTAAATTTTTCCAAGTCATTTGAAGTCCAAAGTATCTTTGAAACTCAAAAGAATATGTAAAAGGTTAAATGAGAAGTTAAATAGTTTCTTATAACTCCTCATTTCCACCCAAAAAAAATATATAATTAAGAGTAAAAGACAAAAAAACAGACTCTTGGAATTTGAAGGACCATTGCTTTTGTAATATGAAGATAAAAGTGTATTTACAACCATTTAATAAAAATATTCTTGGGTTTTAACAAATCATAGTTCTTATGTTTGTTGAAACTTTATCATCTTTAAATTATTAGTTGGTTGTTTTATCAACTATTGTAAATTATTTTTTGGCAAGGGTCTATTAAAATCATAAAGTAGGCCAAGCCTGTACTTGTGTGACATGGATTGATTCATATTACTACCAATATAATATCTAGGTTTAATTCGCACCCCATAAGCATGGCATATGGGCTAGGTGAGGTTTGAACTTGTGATGTCGCAAGGATTGCCAAAATAGTACACTTTATTACCAACTGATCTACACCCCTAACGACTTATTATTAATCATTGGCCATTTTAAATTTAATCCCATGTTTATTTAGTGTTGGTGGGAAATTTAATATATGGTTTTCATGGATGGATTTTAGCTAGTATTCTTTCTTGAATGGTTTTTATTGAAGGTTTTTGAGATCCAAGTTATTCATGAAAGAATTTCTCTATCTTTTATGTTTGCTAGGTTATGTGAGTCTTGAGATGACTGGCATGCCTAACGTGTGGCTTGAGTAGTCATAATTTAGGAAAATCTAAGTCATCAAAATCACTTGGGGATCGCACTCGACCTAGGCCACAACAACCATTAGCATGGTTGGATATTTGCCATAAAGTTTCGAATTGGTGATTTGTACACCACAAAGTCCCTTAATAGAACACCTTGTCACCATCGGCTCTATGCCCCATGAATTGTGAAATAATTTATCTTTCATTCAAAAAAATTATATTATTATGTTTCATCTATTTTATTTTTTCCCTCATAAAACCAAAAAACCCTGAAAATTAATAAGTTCAAAATAAATACACTAAATAATACCATGAAACCAAAGGATTCACTACAAAGGATAGGAACAAATTTTATTTGGATTTTTCCCACCAAATCCATTCATAATGTGTTGTAGCATTTACGACAATTCCCATTATTGTATGATAATTTCATAAATTAATGTTAACCCTACAAAATTGTCCTATGATTCCTTTGTTTTAATGGAATATTACTATTTAGTATGCCTTTAATTAGTTTGTAAGTAATTTTCATTACCTTTTTGTCCTTTTGAAAAATGGGATCTAAAAGACCAAATTGATTCTCGACATAAGACAGTGTTTCCTCAAAAATAAAATGGACCGTTTGATACATTGGATTAAAAGCGCGGGGATATAGTTTTTGTTGTTAAATTTCCCATCTTATATGTCATCGTAGGTGGAGGTCGGTAAAGATTCAATACTTGACGGAAATCAGAGAAGCGGCACTTGACGGGAATTATTCCCAGCCTGATAGATTTTTCCCATAAATAAAAGCGGGAAACTAAATATATAATTGCAGTAGTCTATAACGCGACTTTTTGAAAGTCTTTCCGGCAGATTTTCCCGGTCAAAATCCGGCAGCAATTCATTGGAATTCCAAGTTTAATAGCTAGTTTCTGCACAATCAATGGCTCCCAGGGGTTTTTCAGGGCGCTGAATCCAAATATGCAGTTAAAAAACCATTTTAACTGCTAAAAATCGAGATTTAACCTCATTTCTTCCGCCGGATTCCGTCACCGGAATCTCCAAAAAGTCGCATTATAGACAACTCCTATATAATTGTCGGGGTGACTCGGTACCAAAATGTTGGGGATTGAAATCCTGGTCATGGGTTGTGATCGTATTGCCCTCCTTGTAAGCATTGGTGCTAATGTTTAAATGGTCATGTTAACATATATGGTATAAGTTTGAGTTTTCGTTCATGGTTATATGTATATGATAATAAGGCTTGAACATGGTGGTTTTGGGTGTACTATCCCTCCTTTTTCCTTTTGATATACCTTATAATATAAGGTTTTGAATCTGGATTTGAGTAAGACTTTGGCCCCATATATATACATATACATAAATAAATAAATAAAATTTTGGCCTACACCATTGTGATATCAGAACAGATTTTGCATCTGCTCCAGGAGTGAATAGTTGATCATGGCTCTTAGAATTGACAGAATTAGAAGAGGAAGCCAGAGAGTACAAAGGCTTATAGCAAATGTTGAGGTGATGTGAGTTATGTCATGATTGGAAGAAATAATGGAGGCCATGGAAACAGGTAAACAAAGAGATCTTAAAGTTGGATATGTAAGTGAAGAAGAAGAAGTAGGTAAGGAGCCATCAAATTTAAGGTATTGAAAGCAATTTTGGGATATGTTTCAAGCCCTAGGCCTAAAGTACATATCTACACTCGAAACATGAATCCAAAGGAGCTTATGGATTAGTTCATAGAGATGTATAAATTCTTTGAGTATGAGGAGATAGATAAGGAGAAGAAAGTCAATTTTTTTGTCACCAAATTAAAGGGACATGCAACTCTATGGCGGGATGGTGTGTAGGCTGAGGGGAAAAGGAAGAACAAGCAAAATATCAAGATTTGGGGCAGGATGATTGCAAAACTCAGAGGTAGGTTCTTACTCAAATATTATCATCTCACTTTATTTAGACATATGCAAAATATTAGACAAAGGCTAATGTATTTAAGGGAGTATAGAGAGGAGTTTTACAAAATAAATATCAGGTTTGGATATGTAGAAGAGTACAGAAAAGACAACTAGATATATAAATGGCCTTAGATTGGACATCTAGGATGAGATCAGCATTTCATCTCCCAGAATTGTAGAAGAGGCATATCAACTAGTTTTGAGGAGAAGTTTGCATGAAAATAGTTTGGTAGAGGGAAAAAAAAAATCTAGAGGAATAGCACAAAAATCAAATAGAGGAAGATTTATAACATAGAAGGAAAGAGCTAGTAGCTCAAGCCCATAACAATAGCCATAGGGAGACTCTAGAGACTGAAGATCCTTTTTTAGAGAATAAGGTAGAGGTAGAGGAAGAGAGATTCAATGCTACAGGTGTGGAAAAGTTGGAAATATGGCATATGAATGTACAGAAAATAGAGACACATGCTAGAGGAGTGTTATTGTTGCCCTAACAGAAGGAAGGGAACCAAAGGTACAAGAGGAAAAAATGTACCAAAGACAAGAGAGTCTCTATTTCTTAAGAAGGTGTTGCTAAATCCAGATAAAGAATTTGTTGAACCAACTCAAATGAAGGCCTTTTTCAGGACTATTTGCAAGTTCTATGGGAAATGTTGTAAAGCGATGATCGATAGCGGCAACACAGACAACTTGGTGTCTACAGAATTTGTGGAGAAGTTGAGTGTAATAGCCCTAGTGAAAAAACCATGTAATAATGTTAATAAAGGAAAAATAATAACCTTGGTCAAGGGACACATATTCCAAGATGAATGTTGGGAAGAAACATAGTGATGGGGATCACCTGTCACTACTTAATGGCTAACGAAATTGGCAAAGGCAATGGCAAAGGCTTTGGAAAGGCATGAGGCATTATTTGGCATTTTATTTATGAAAATAATGGATAATATGAGAAAAGGAAGGTGAAAGGTCACAGATTGCATGTGAGGAGGAAAATGAAGGAAAATAATGAAAATTGAAGAAAATAGAGGCTTAATTAATAAAAAATCTTTTGAGGATCAGTTTATAACCTTTTGTCAGTTCATTTTTTGAGCTCTCTCTCTATTCTTTCTCTCTCATAGTCTTGTACAATTCGAATTTTCTTGGAGCACTCTTGGAGGAGTGTGGCATACTTGGAGTTTTGGAGCAAAAAGGCAAAGGAAGGGTAGGAAAGCACAAGAGGACATCGGGATCAACAGCTACAACTGCTTTTTCTTGCTAGTATCAAGTTGCATGTATGATTTCCTTGCTAGTTTTGGCATGCATGGCACATCCATATGGTTTATTGGTTATGATAAATCATTGGCATGGAGGATTGCCTCAATTAACAATGGATTTTCCTAGCCTTGCCATTCCTAGATATCCATGGTGTTGTGGGTGTCTTTGCTTTTGTTTTCTATTTGGTTCTCATGTTCCTTTGGTTGTGGGTTGAGTTACTAGTTCCTGGAAGCCTTGGTTGAACAAACACTCTAAAAGCCCTGTAATAGTTTGGGTTACTTTACTAGTCCTAGAAGCCTTGGTTGGACAAACTCTCTGGAAGCCCTTGGTGGTTTGATTTACTAGTCTTGGAAGCCCTGGTTGGACAAACACTCTAGAATCCCGACAACAGTTGTGGGTAGAGTTACTAGTCCTAGAAGCCCTGGTTGGAAAAAACACTTTGGATCCCTGGACAACTTAAGTAGAGACCAATCCGGTGATTTTTAGTGATGTATGACCATGAGGTGGAATGATTAGTTGCAGGTTGAGGTGGTTTTTCCTCTGGAAGCCCCGGCTTGGTTTTCTTGGATGTGTTCCATGAGATCCCATATTCATGTTTGGAATATGGCACAGAGGAAACTCATTGAAAGAGAGCTTTGGTTTAGCCTAAGTTATGGTCAGGTGGTTCATGGAAGTTCCAGACTTGGTTGCATTTCACATATGTTAATAAAAGCTTCTTTCCTCTTGTCTTTGATTGGTAATTGTACTTGTTTATATGTGGTTTCATGGCTATTGTATATGTGTTATTGTTGTTGGTTATGAGCATGTTTTATGACAGTGATGATGTATGGATATCATCATTTTTTTATTTGTAAATGAATGAATAATGATTATATGACCTGATAGATGATAATGCAACTAATATGATAATGCATTAATGCTTCTTAGTGATTCTCAAATAAGTATGAGACCCTTATGCTCAGATTTGTTGTTATGACTTTTAGAATGCATAGTTGTGACATGTTTGACGAAATGCTTGTCATGGCTAGTAGGGATCCATTCAAGTATTTGTTCAAGTATTTGCATTTGTATAATTGTTTTCATGCTATCATTCATTTCTGCAAGTTTCATGAAGTTGTGGGCGGTGGCCTGAGTCTTGACCCTCAAAAAATGGCACAAAACTAGGGTCACTGGCTCTGAACTAGTTGAAAAAGTCCCTAGTCATTGGTATGCCCTTGTTGTGGGATCAACTGGAGGGTCCCAGTCACATGCATTCTCAGGTCATGGGAGCGACTAAGGCTCAAAGTCATTGAAATTCTAAGTAGTCTCAAGGGTTGATCACCTAAATATGTTGGTTAGCTCCTCAGGGTTCTATAACAAGTGTAGAAGGTCAGATTGGTTGTGTTTTATCAGTTCCACTTCCTTACTTGTACATGGGGTGTTGAATCATATCATAGTAGCCTCTCGTCACATGTTTACCCCAGCGGACCAGTTAACTTGGGTAAATGTGGGAGGAGGGTGGTTACACTAAATTTTAAAAAGATGAAGCATACAATACCCTATAAGGGTGTCTTGGCATAAAAAAGGTCATCAACTATTAGTGAATGAATAGTGTGAAGTGGAGTTATAAATAGAAGACTACAAGTACAAAATCCTTTGTGATATCATGACCGTGTATGTGTACCACATTATATTAGGTAGACCTTAGTTGTTTGATAGGAGTGTTACATGAAGGGAAAAATAACACTTACAAGTTTCATAAGAATCGTATAAACCATACCTTCTTGTCATTGCAAGAAGAAGGCACGTAAGATAACAAAGACCCAAAGAAATTATTGTTGAGCGGAAAAGAATTTTTGCAACAGGTGGAATATAATGAGGTAAAGTTTGCTATAGTTTGCAAGCCTAGAGTAATTCTTACTTCAACTACTATGACAGACTTTCCCTTTGAAATTCAAGACATGTTGAATGAATATAGTGACATTATAGTAGATGACATGCCTAATGAATTTGCACTTGTGAGAAGTAAAATTCATCATATTGACTTGATACCAGGAGAAAGTCTACCAAACAAGGTTGCATACAGAATGACCCCTTAAAATAATGAAAAAATCAAAAAGCAAGTGCAAGAGTTGCTAGATAAAGGAATTATCAAAGAGAGCCTTAGTCCATGTACAATGGACATAGTGCTTATTCCTAAGAAAGGAGGTGCTTAGAGAATATGCACAGACTCCAACACATTGAATAAGATTATAATCAAGTACAAATTTACTTTACCCTACATAAATAATTTAATGGATAGTTTAAGTGGTGCTATTTGTTTCTCTAAGATTGACCTGAAGAGTGGTTAACATCAGATCAGATAGAGAAAGAGAGGAGTGGAAAACAACTTTTAAAACCAATGATGGGTTGTATGAATGGTTGGTTATACCATTTGGATTGTCTTATGCACCTAGTACATTTATGAGATTAATGAATGATGTGTTAAAGGAATTCATAGGGAAATTTGTGATTGTATGCTTAGATGACATCCTATTGTACAATCAGTCCAAAGAAGAACACTTGAGACAATTAAGGTATGTTTTAGAAAAATTGCAGCAAGAGAAATTGTTAATCAATTTAAAGAAATGCTCATTCTTGAAGATATAACTTATTTATCTAGGCTTTTACATATCTAAAGATGGTTTGAGGATGGACCCTCGAAAGGTAAGATATATTGTTGATCGACCCTCTCCTAAAATATATTTTATGTTAGAACCTTTCATGGTTTGGCTAGTTTTTACCGGAAGTTTATCAGAAATTTCAGCTACATGAGTGCTCCAATTATGAAGACCATAAAGAAGGGCAAACAACCATTTTAGTGGACTGCTAAAGTTGAAAATGGATTTCAATTGTTGAAGAAGAAGATCACAAAACAACGTAATTTTGTGTTTCCAAATTTCAACAAATCTTTCCAAGTGAAGTGTGACGCAATGTAACAACCTCGAAATTAAAACACGCAACTAATTAGATCAATTATGCTATTTACAATCAACACTCCTCTATTCAACTAATTAATATATAATTTCTGAGAATTAGGAGCAAAGGCAACTTACTTGCAATGATGATATTCCTTACTTGTAATTTTGGAGTTGAATGCTATTTGAATCATGCTAGCTGCGACAAAGTTTTGGGGACGACTCTCCACCCAACTGTAGGCTCAGTTGCACAAAATCTTGCTATAACTGGCCACCCCTGAGCCCTCAATCAATGTACTACTGCCAGGGGATCCTTTGTCTCACAACACTTTTCTCCCAAAAGAACGGATGATGAAATCATGGAATGATCTCTCATCTTCCTCACCGTCTATTAAATAGATCAAACATTGGAATGGGAACTGCATGCACACATTCCATGTGTCAACATGCACCTTTTATTTCTTTATTTTAAGTTTAACTTAATTTAGTAATTCTCTTAATATAATTCTTTCTTATTTTATTCATTTTTACTTTTTGAAAACTTCACTTATTTTTACTATTTTTATAGTTATCTTAATTTAACTCTTTCTTATTTTATTTTACTTTTTGTTAACTTTACTTATTTTACTATTTTTATAGTTTATTTTTATTTATCTTTATTTAAAACTCTAGTATTGTTATTTACTATTTATTTATTTAATATTATTATATTTTCTTCATTATTTATTATTTATTTACTATTATTATATTTTCTTATTGTTTATCATTTATTTTCTTAATATTTGATATTATATATATTATTTATGATTTTTTATTTTTATTATTATTAGGAGTTCTTATTATTATTAGGGGACATTACATACTCCCCCTCTTTTAGGAACTTTGTCCCGAAGTTAAGTTGAATTATTTAACATTTTATTTATTTAATTATTTATTACTTCATGTTTGTCCTACACCCTCTACTGAACTAGTATAACCAGCAGGCATCGAAAGTTTTCACAACACCCGAGAAATCTCAAAGAATCTTTGTCTTTTTTCCCACTTTCGAACCCAAGCATAAGTCTCCCCGATCTATATCTTAGTCAAAGGCTCGCACCTGACTCAAACCTCATCTGGCCCAAGGCAGGCATCTGGTACGGTACTCAATGACTCTGGGCATCTCGCAAGGCTGGCCCACTCCCTCCACAACTACTAAGGCGCACAGCCCCAGGCATCGAAGTCCTTACACCCCCACTAGACTTCGGCATCCCAATCCAATACTAGGCACCTAGCCTACAATATCAAGCACTTGGCCTCCTCAAGATGGTCCCATAGCCCCTCAAGAACTATCCATCAAGAGCTATACAAGACAAAGGAACTATTGGCATATGTAGTGTTGATTGAGTATGTCCCCAGCCCATATGGTGTTACATATTCTCCCTCGCAAGTATGGGCTCCCACGAAATCATCAAATAAACCGGCCCTCTTGGCCCATTTGTAGATTTCCTGTCCATCACCACATCTTAACATACAACCAATGCATTAGCAATAACCATAGTATCATAGAAAGAATCCACATGCCAATCCTTGCATTTCATCGTGATAACATAACATCATTGTTAATCATCACATTTTGAATAGTAAAGTATTGTATACTCTTGCATATCGAAAAATCAAAATGCGATTACCACATAAAGTACCCTCATAAATTATAACATCAACATATCAGCATAAAAAAAGATATCATCACATAATAAATGAACCACATGTCAATATACCTTAACATGACATCATAATCCCTATGCATATCATATTCATCATAAACATACAACATTATTATCATAACAAAATAAATAAATAAGCACCACATATGCATCATTACCCTCTCGTCAGAATTATGTCCAATTACCACATACCATCACACCACGAAACATCATCACAACATTATACTTCAACATTTATATGTTAACATAACAATAACTAGAACCGTAACCTCATACATAATACCATAGTGTATCAATATAATTTTAAACAATATGACTAACCTGCTACGTGAATGTCAATTACAAAATTCCAACCACCCACAGAACCATATTTTAAATTAAAATAATATATTCCTGCAAAAGGAAAAGTAATACAAGAAAATTGATACACTTCAACCTTTCCTTTTGGAATAATAACCACTATTAAACTTTCAACCATTCACTTTTGCAATAACCATGATTAAGCTTTGACTTTAGACTTCCTTAATTCTTAATGTATTTTAAAATGATTAAACTCATTAAATTAAACCTTACCAACTCACATATAAAACTAACTTGAATTTACTTAAAATTATTCAACCATAATACAACCTTTTCTTAAACATTTATATTTCACCACCACTTCATTTATTGCTTCCAATAACTTTTCATTAATAATTATATCTCAATACATAAAAATATAATTTGAATCTAACTTAAAAAAAAATAACCTTAATTCAATAAAATTCCAATTATATTCAAAAATCAATTTGTCTAAACATATGTTACTAATCTTATAACAATTTACTCCATGCCACTTATTAATTCATAAACAAAAGTATTGATATATTATTCTCAGACATACATCATGTCAAACTCCTTGGTTAACAAAATAAAAGAATCATAGAAAATCATGATGAATTTTTAGTAATCTAGGGATAAGAGTGAATCTGTAACAACTTTATGATCTTTTCATTACTTTGTGGAGAAGAATAAGATTAAGGAGAAAATCAAACAAAAACAATAGAGTTGGAATCGAATTTTTATGTGCACTAAAAGTCGTGGTTTTGTTGAGTCTGTTTTTGATGCTCAGGGCGGTTTTGCTTCAGCTTTTGGAAGTACTCTGGACTTTGAATTCAGCAACCTGGGTTCAAATCCCGGTAGGACCTTTCTTTAATGTTTACATTTCTTTAGCCGCAACGGTATTCAATGTTAACAATATTCATATCGGGGAGGAAGGGGGCATTAATTATTTTCAAATAATATATGGGTTTTAATATATATATATATATATAACAATAATTTATATAAAAAATTATATATTATAATTTTTTCCATATATTATAACAAATTTAAAATACTATTTTTAAATATCCCATTACTTATATATTCTTAAAATTATTACATTTAAATACTCCACAAAAGTAAATACTTATTATATCATAGCGATATAAAATTTGGAAAAAAAAAAAAAAAAAATCAATATGATTTTAATTCAAGTGAACACTTATCACTTAATCGCACCTCATGCGTGTCGCTCGATTTTTTTTTTTTCATTGTTAACAAACTTAATATTTCTATTTTTTTTTTTTTAACATCCCAATAGGCTTAATATTTTTCTTGACATATTTTATTTCAACAACTTTATAAGCAATTTTATTGAAAATTTTAATTAAGTATTTTTCTTAAATCTTTATCTAGAGGTCACATAGAGTTGAACCTGCTCTGATACCATATGTAACAACCCCGAAATTAAAACATGCAACCAATTAAATCAATTATGCTATTTACAATCAACACACCTCTATTCAACTAATTAATATAGAATTTGTGAGAATTAGGAGCAAAAGCGACTTACCTACAGCAATGATATTCCTTACTTTTAATTTCGGGGTTGTTGCACGCAAGTGGAGAAGCAATTGGTGTTGTACTAAACCAAGAGGATAAGCCTATAGCATATTTTAGGAAGAAGTTGAATGAATGAAGGAAGAAGTACTCTTCCTATGACAAGTATTTTTATGTTTTGGTTCAAGTCTTGAAGAAGTGGAGACATTATTTGATGTCCAAGGAGTTTGTTTTGTATGCAGATAATCATGCCTTGCAATACATTGTGTAACATCCAAAATTAAGCCAAAAGCATGTTAAGTGGATAGAGTATTTGTAGGATTTCACTTTTGTTTTAAAGCATATTAGTGGCCAAGCTAATAAATTGTAGATGTTTTGAGCATGAAGAGTTTAATAATGCAGGAGAATAAGTCTTGGCTATGGGGTTTCACTTCATCAAGGAGTTGTACAAGGTTGATGCAAAATTCAAGGAATCCTATGAAACCTGTAAAAATCTAACAATCCAAAGCAAAAATTGGTGGCTCGATTATATGCTACAAGAGAGGCTATTATTAAAGAATAATCAACTCCACATTCCAAAATATTCAATGAGGGAGAACCTAATTAAGGAGAAGCATAGTGGAGGGCAAGGTGGACACTTTGGATATGAAAAAACATATGAGGAATTGAACCATTTCTATTTTTGGCCAAATATGAGGACCAATGTGCAAAATTTTGTGAATAATTGTAGAATTTTTTAGCATGCAAAAGGGAAGAGTCAAAACACAAGACTATATACAACATTACCAATTCAAAAAAAACCTTGGGATTCAGTGAGTATGAACTTTGTATTGGGGTTACCAAAAACTAAAAAGGGTAATGATTCAATCTTTGTGGTAATATATAGATTTTCAATAATGGATCATTTCTTTCCTTGTTTTAAAACTAATGATGTCGCCCATATTTCTAATATATGGTTAAATTGCATGGAGTGCCCAAGAGGATTGTCTCAGACAGAGGCACTCAATTCTAGGGCCTTTTTTGGAGGACCTTGTGGAAAAATATTGGAATATAGTTGATTTTAAATTCAATCTATCACCTGTTGGGAATCACGATTGTCATTAGACCAAAATCCGCAAGTGATAGTCAACAATCACATCGCCATAGATAAGGATCCATAAGAGGCCATTAGTCCATGTCACAAAACACACGGGGAGCGTTGGTTTATCCAATTTCCAACAATATCCCCCCCCCAAACGCGAGTTGGGTGTGTATCGAACTCGTGACCTACGCTCTGATACCACTTGTTGGGAATCATGATTGTCATTAGACCAAAACCCGCAGGTGTTAGTCAACAATCGCATCGTGAGAGATAAGGAACCACAAGAGGCGACTAGTCCATGCCACGAAACACATGGGGAGCGTTGGTTTATCCAATGTCCAACATCACCTTTAGATGGATGGATATATTGAAGTAGTTAATAGAATTTTTGAAATATTGTAAGAAGCTTGGTTGGAAATCACCCCAAACAGTGGGATCAAATGCTAGTTTGGGCTGAATTTGCCTACAACAATTCTCCAAACATAAGCACTAGTCAAATTCCTTTTGAAATCATGTATGGAATGCACCCGAGAGGAGTTCATGAGCTTAGGAATTTGGGAAGAGTTGAACAAAGAAGTGCAGTTGGAGAATATTTTGTTACAAATATGTAGGAGATCCATGAATGAGTGAAACAACAACTACAAGGTAGCAGACTCAAATACAAAACCAGAGAAAACTTGAGGAGGATAGAAAAACCTTTGAAGTGGGAGAACTAGTTTTAGCACATCTAAGGAAGGAGAGATTTCCCAAAAGAGAATACAATAAACTGAAATTGAAGAAAATTTGTCCTTGTAAGATCCTTAGGAAATTTTCAACAAATGCATACAAAACTAAGTTGCCACTAGGGATTGGAATTTCTCCCATTTTAAATGTTCTAGACTTGTACAAGTATCATATATGAAGTAGTGTAGGTCATAGATGATAGTAGAAAACAAAATATTTAGTGGCAAAAGAAGTTACCAACAGAAAAGCCCTTACAAATAGAGAGAATTTGGAACAAAATATTGATGAAGAAGACAAGGGGCAAGAAGTAATACAAGTACCTAGTCAAGTGGAAAGATCATCCAGTAGTTGATTCTACTTGGATGATTGCCACATTACTACAGAAGAGTGGCAAATATAACGAAGACCTCATGGGAAGGAGCCCCCATGAATTATTTGTTCCTTGGGTGTTGATGTAGGGGCACCCGAAAAAACTCAATTGACCAAGACGGTCAAAAAATTTACTAAAAGTGTTGGTTCCTCAATGTGTAGGATTTGTTGGCTAGCTTAGGATAAAATTACTTTTATTACCATGTAATCCATTAAATATAGCTATTTGTTGTGAATTTGTTTAATTATGAAAAATTTGGCTTGTTTGATCCTGTCTACATGGATCTGGAATGATGTTGCATATGTATTTATCATTGTTTGAAATTAATAAAACGAAAAGTGGGTGGAAAGAATATTTAAGTGAGAACAAAACGTTATAGAGTGGTTACATTGTGCCTCTATGATTTCTGTGTGGTCTATTTTTTGAATCATTGTTAAATGTGTGGTTTCTTTATTATCGAATGTGATCTGAGTGGTGTCACAGGGGTGTCTGTATATGCACATTAACACCCTTTTGAAATCTCTATAATAAGCCTACATGGATGTTTTTCTCAAAACAAAGTGAAAGGGGTTAAGACTTAGTTTTATTCAAGAGCAGTTTGTCAATTAATTGGGTTTAGAAGACAAAATAGTTTACCATCACAAGACATTATTTCCCTGAAAATAAAATGAGGTGTTTAATACAAAATTGTCAAGGTAACTTGGATTAAAATAATTGGGAACAACTCTTTGGTGGCAAGTGACAGAGAGGTGAGTTTCATGTTTGTTAAATTTCCCATCCTATAGGTAATTGCAAGTGGAGATTAGTAAAACGTCTGCGACAAACTTTATCATAGGGGTCAAAACTTGATGGAAATCATAGAAGCGGCACTTGACGGGATTTATTCCCATCTCAACAGATTTCCCTCTGAAATAAAAGTGGAGAATCAGTACATTCTCGCTCAGGTGACTCAGTACCAAAATGTCGAGAGTTGAAATCCTGGTCATGGGTTCTAATCATATGGCTCTCCTTATGAGCATTGGTGCTAAGGTTTAATTGGTTGCACATGCATATATTGTATAATTTTGAGTCTGTGTTGATGGTAATAAGGCTTGAACTTAGTGGTTCTTAATCATTTCTATCTCATTGGACTTGATAATCTTGGAAACCCAATTTCTAGATTATTAAACATTCATTGCTCTCTTTTTTAGGTCAAAATGTGATGAAGATAGATTCATCACTCTTTGCACACTATATCATAGTGATGCATCACACTTCTACCTCACCAGCCTAGATCCATCTTAACTCTGGATCTACCAAGCGCCAAGAGGGATCAAGATAAATAGAAACATAGTTTTTTGTGTGTGTGTGTGTGTGTGTGTATTACACACAAAACCATTGGGTCCAAGCCTTATATATATATATATATATATATATATAAGTTGGTCATGGCACAAGAGATTATGGCACCTTAGTTTTCATCAACTTGTTTAATTAGGTAAGAAGGGTGTTGTCTGAGACATGCCCAAAATCATTAAACCTAAAAATAATGTATGCAATTCATGTCAATTTGGAATGCATCAAGAGTTTAGTTCAAAGCAAAGGAATATTCTACAAAAAGGCCTATGTGATTGATCCATACAAAAATATGTGGGCCCACAAGAATGAGATCTCCACAAGGTGAGAAATACTTTATGTTGTTGATTGATGATTACACGCCAATGTGTTGGGTTATGTTGTTTAAATATAAACATGAAGCTTTTGAAAAATTCAAAATATTTAAAGCACTAGTGGAAAACAAAATGGATCAGATCAGATATAGGAGAAGAGTACACATCGAATGAGTTTTATGATTTATATGAACAACAAGGGATCAAGAAACATTTCACCATAGCCAAAATCCCTCAACAAAATGGGGCAGTTGAAAGAACGAACAAAACAGTCTAGGAAATGACTTGAGCTATGCACAATGAATCAAAGGTTTCACATACTTTATGGTGAGAATTTGTTCAAACAACAATTAACATTCTCAACAAGGCTCATGTTAGAGTAAATAGTGATAAAACACCTTATGAACTATGGTATGGAATAACTTCCTCTATAAAGCATTTTAAAGGCTTTCTTAGAAAATGCTCCATCAAAATATATGAGGACAATTTCAGCAAATTTGAGTCAAGAGAAGATGATGGTATCTTGCTTGGATATTCTTCCAAGACAAAAAGATACAAGTGTTACAATAAGATACTCTGCAAGATCATCGAAAGCATATATGTAAAAGTTGATGAAGGACCTATTTGCACTAGAAGACAACCATAGCATGATGAATCCTTCGACTATGAGTCACCAAAGAATGAGGTCAATGAGCATCGAGAAAAGAGGAACACAAAGAATCGCGAGAAGAAGGTAGAGAATAATATCTATAGCAAAAGACTCCATCGAGTTATGTACAGAAACATCATCTTGAGAGTCAGATTCTTGGAGATAAAGAAACAGGGGTACAAACTAGAATAAAGTTCTTAGGCACATCTAGTCATGCAAATCTAGCATTGTCGTCTATGATAGAACCTCACCATTTGCAATAGAAATCCATAATGACAACTGGATTAAGGTAATGAACAAAGAACTAGATCAAATAGAGAAAAATGAAACATGGGTCCTTGTCCAAACACCCCATAATAAAAATGTGATAGGAAATAAATGGGTTTTCAAAAATAGGTTAAATGAAGATGGTAAGGCTGTTAGAAACAAGGAAAGACTTGTTGGTAAGGGTTATGCTTAGAAAGAAGGAATAGATTTTGAAGAAACATTTGCTCCTAGTTCAAGAATTTAAGCCATTAGAATGTTTTTAACATTTTCCTACTATAAAAAATTTGAAGTGTATCAAACGAATGTTAAGTCAACATTTTTAAATGGTGACTTAGAAGAGGAAGTCTATGTGGAGAAACCAGAAGGTTTTCTACTGAGAAACAACAAAGAGTATGCATGTAAACTAAATAAAGATATGTATGGATTAAAGCAAGAACCAAGGGAATGGTATTACAGATCAGACGGATATCTGTAGCAACAAGTATTTAAGAAAAGAACAACTAACAACAATCTTACATCAAGGCTAAAGGTAATAATATGTTGTTAGTTGTAGTATATGTTGATGATATAATTTTGGTAGAAATGTTGAATCAAAGAGTCAAATATCTACAGTAGTTATGCATCAAGAATTTGAAATGTCTATGCTTGCAAAACTCTCCTTCTTTCTTTGACTACAAGTTTAGCAAACATGAAAAGGAATTTTTCATTCTCAAACTAAGTATCTCAAAGAAATCATAAGAAAGTTTGGGATGGAAGACTATAAACCTATAAGTACACCCATGGTAACAGGCTATGGCCTCAACAAGGATACGAATCCCTAGAAGTCAATCAATATGTATATATATCAATGATTGGAATTCTACAAGACCTGAAATTATGCATGCATTTGGATTGGTGGGATGATTTCAGTCAAAACCCAAGGAAACACGACTCAAGGTAGTGTAGAGGATATTTAAATATCTACAAGGAACTATAGACTTTGAGTCATGTCATCTTAAGGATATAGACTTTACTCAACAATATTATATTGATGCTCATTGGGTAAGAAGTATTGACGACAGGAAAAGCAACAATGGTGGAGATTTGTTTCTAGGAAGTTGTCTAGTCTCCTAGCTCATCAAGAAACAAAGCACAATCTCCTTGTCTAATGTTGAATCAGAATACATTGCAGTTGCATCTTGTTGTATACAGTTGCTATGAATGATGCAAATTCTTAAAGACATTCAGGTATATCACACTCGACCTATATGTAGCTTTTTTGATAACACAAGTGCCATTAATATATCAAAAAATCGTGTGATGCACTCCAAGACAAAGCACATTCCTATTAAATATCATTTTCTTAGAGAACAAGTATTGGGTCAAATAGTTAAGTTGGAATATGTTCCTACTAATTAGGAGATTGTAGATACCTTTATTAAGTGTCTTCTAAGAGAGATTTTTGAGTATCTTAAACAGAGATTGGATATGATAATTTCTCACCACTTCCATAGATTTCTTACATAAGAAAGAGGGAAGTCATCCACATGTGGCATGGATAGATGTATGCCAACAATTCGAGAAAAGGATATAGCATTAGCTCAGGGGGAGCTACAAGCTCAACAAATGCAGCATGTGTTAAGGGGAAGAGATTTGCACTAAAGATGATGAAATGAAAGGTTTTCAACTTTATATTTCAACAATTATTAGCTTCAAGATCCTCGTATATTGAAGTATGTGGATCATTTGGACCTTGGAACAGCCATTAGTGTCTTCTGATACAAGCAGTTTGGTTATACTTAATGTCCACCTCACTTGGGAAATTCATTGGGTACAGTCCTTTTCCTTTGATGTCAAAGGGGGAGGATGAGTAGACATTGGAAATGGAGAGTGAGAATAAAATGGATTTCATAGTTAGTGGGAGTTTTAGCAACTTTCCAGGGGGAGTCAAATTTGCAGCCATCAATGACCAGCAATGTCTAGTGCAATTTCCATCAATGACAAAGGGGGAGATTGTTGGAAATTTGGCGGTTTTTTATTGTCATTGATATCGAGTGATGTTAATCGCAAGGGAATTTTGTTGATTATTCATGATGGCAGTAATGTAATTTCTACTTAAAGTGGTTATTGTTATTGATTTTTGAGTATATGTTGTAGATTGTTTGACTTAAAGTCATGCAAGACCATTTAGATAACCTTGCCTAGCAAATATTTTTCTTATATTTATCTTCATCAAAAGAACATGCAAAGTGCTTGGTTAGATAATACCCTCAAATATATTTCCAATGGTATATGACACTTGATCAAACTCCAAATAAATGAGGAGAAAGGTTGTTTTGAAGTGAAGCAATTCAGGGAAGGAAAGTGAGTCATTTGGGGATGCACTATGGCATTTGGGAATTTGGTCACTTGGGATGCGTCAGACTATGGAAAAACTAAAACAAGTTGGATACCAAATAAGCTAGATTCATATGGGCTTTGATAAAATCTTGCCTCTTCAAGTTCATCTCAGCATTTAGGCCTTATGGAGAACAACAGGGAAATGCTTAAGAAAGCTACCAGATATTGGATTTCCCAATGCTCAACACCACGTGTACCTAGCATAATGTGGTAGAACACATGGAATTTTACTGACATGGAAAGATGATATGGAATAAATGTGGTAGTGATATGGTAAGCAGGCTAACGACGTGGAAACATGAGGATAACACATGTGGTATCCAAATAACAAAACAAGTGGAATCCAGGTAGTGCCAGGTTGGAGTGATGTGGCATAGATGATGATGTGGTAGTGATGTGGCATGACAAGTGGCAGATAATAATGTGACAATGATGTGGACATGACATGGAACATTATTCATAATCCATTGGTGCATAGTTGAATGGCATGTAGTGGGCCCAATTAACCTCATGCGTTGCCATGTTGCATGGTAGTAAACCATATAGGGAAAAAAAACGTTGGACCCATCCCCTTTGTCATTAAAGTTTGAAAATTTGGGGAAGCCCCAAAGTTACCTCTCCACTATATGTTTTGATCGTCACATGCAATCATGATGTGCACCTTAAAAATGGTGGGGATATTTAATTGTATATAAGACAAAAAAAAAAAAAAAAAAAAAAAAAAAAAGAAGAAGAAGAAGAAGAAGAAGAAGAAGAAGAAGAAGAAGAAGAAGAAGAAGGTGGATTGTCCCTGTTAAAGTTTGGAGGGGGGGTGGGGGTAAAAGTGACTTCTTCATTTTTTTATTTTAATCGAATCACTTGGCACACTTTTGAAACTAATGGATATTTAAGATTGGGTGAACTTTATTAAATTTTATTAAGGTTGTGGTTCCCACTATCAGTCATGAGGAGCCAAAAGCTTGGCATCTAGTACCAAAGTGAATGACAGGACTAGCCCTGTGTTTCAACATGTGGTCGTATGGAGAAAAGATCCAAAATAAAAGGAGGTTATTCACTTCAAGACCATTGAACAATTAAAAAATTGATTTAGTTAACCAAGGATTTCAATGGGTAAAACCATGGATGTATGCCCATGGTAAAGGAAGGATCTAAATTATAAATACAAAAGAGAAATAATTTTTGTTGTTATTGATGGTGGGGATTAAAGGAGAAAGCTTTGAAAGGAAAATTATTAGTTGGTGAGTGATAGGAGTAGTGTGGGTAATATAGAAATGGTTATTTCTAATATGAGTATAGAGTGAAGAAAATAAAGAGTTAAGCAATTGAACAACACTAATTGGGGATTGGTGTTCCCAATAGGTGAGTGCCTACTAAACTTTTGGGATAGGTGTCTCTAGTGGGTCAAAACCTACAAAATTAGAAAGGGAATAGTATATCCTACAAGTGAGTGCTTGCAAATTATGTAACTCTAGGTGGGTTCCTAGAATATTCATTTAAAGAAAATAAGAACTATTTGTGGCTTTCTCCCTTTATGAGTTTCCATATTAATCTCTAGAGTCCTACACGATCATTTATTTATGTGAGAGTTTTCTATTTATTTCCTAAATATATAAGAAATAAAAAATCGAAGTGAAAAAATATTTTGTGCAAGAAGAATACTCATTCACCCCTACCTCTCAATATTCAACATGGCGATACCATTGTCTTGGTAGAAGTGGTTTCCACGTCATTTTGAGCATGGTTCCAATGTGGAAACCCTACCTACCAAGAGATCGTCCATTGCCATTTTTTGTACTCTATTAATCTACAATGGATGGGCATGCCAGGGGGTGGTCGCTTCGGTGAGGACCCCGCAGTGATGACAAATTTATGTCAGCAAGGCCATGTGAAGGTCGTGTGTCACCCTTGTGATGACATGCCTTCTTTTAATAAGCCAAAACTTCTAACGACATAACTTTTGATCTTGGACTTGGATCGATTAAAAATTTATTTCATCAAAAAGCTCTCATCGAGCTTATCACAATGGTGGTACCAGAACTAGATTCTGCATTGTTTTAAAAATGAAGTTTTTGCTAAGCCCGTCTTCATAACAAGCCTTGAGATCGAGTCAAACAGGTAACACTTTCCTTAGTCTGAGAACCTTTAATGGGGTGGAAGGGAAGTGGTTATAGATATAATCCTCTAAAGACTAATCTTCCCTATGAGTCATCTGAAATAATTCATCCTTGGTGTCATTTCTTTTCAATGCCCCTAGTACATTTTGATGAATAAGTTCTTCTTCTACTTCTAAGTGTAGTTATTCTTTCCATAAAGGCCCATGAACCATTAAAGGGTTGTTTCTTTCAAAGTGGAAGGAAATAGTCAAAAATTCTTAGTAGCATTCTCCTAGTTATATATTCTACAAAGGACCTCAAATTTGAATAGGAAATTTTTAAAATTCTCTATGGTTATCCCATGTAAGTGAGTAAAGATTGTTTGGCTTATGCTTTTCATTTTTACTTCTTCCTCAATTTCTAGGATAAAGAAGGAAGTACTAGAGGGGAGATTGAAGTTGAATCAAAGTACTCTAAATCCTTAACACTACCTTTTTTCCCTTTGGATGGCTTTCCTTCCTCAACAATTTTTTTGAAAAAATCTTTAAGATATTATCGATCTTTCTTTTCTTGATTTCATTAGTTGTTTGTATTCTTATTCTAGATTGCTACCCTCTACTTTATCCACATTGGGGTTAATTTATTTAAGCAAAAATCGTCCTAATTATCTCTACATCAATTCATGCATTCTTCTAAAATGAACTATTGAATGGAGAAATAAATCCATTACATATGGAAACACTCAAAAAATCATGTTCCTTATTCCCTTGTAATGGAACCCAACTCAACAATGTTTCTTCCTTTAATATTTTAGCACTTACCCAATAATGGTGATAAAAGGTGGTGAGCAAAAGAATTCAAAAATATATGGCCTATTGAACTCCCTAACGTATATCTAAATGATTGACTAGGGAACCATATGCTTGAAAATGGTTGTGTGCTATTTATGCAACCTTCAAGGCTTGTATTCTATTGATTTGACTCTGCATTGATATTTGTAGTGAATGAAAACTAAATGTTGCTATATGCATTTATTATACGTGACAAATTTATCCTAACAAGGTTAAGCATTTCACAAATCATATAGGAATGCAATGCTCTTGGCTCTTTAAGCTAATGCTTCATAAACCTCTTACTCTTCAAGATTGAATTTATAATCCTTAAAAGTAAAGGAGCACTACTTTAGAAAGTAAATACTAAATAAAAAAGTTTTTTTTTAAGAACAATTGAATTCCACATGAATCAAACTATTCTAAAAAGTGCCAAACATCATAGCAACCCCTCCTACCAAGTATGAGGTTATAACAAGTTGGAAAAAGAAGTTAAGAAGATGAAATGAACATTCTAAATATTAAACTAAGACATGAATGATTCCTTAACCACCCAAGAATAGGAAATGTTGGTTTGAGGAATATAAACCATAATATAACTAGAATAAAAACAAAAAAGCAACTCACACAAGAAAGTGTATTCACTAGCAATCTTTTCCAGTGGGTCTTTACATGAAGAGTACTAATGAACGATTATAAAATATTTTATCTCGACTTAGAAGGATCAACACTTTATTCATCAATAAACACTTCAAATTACAATCTCTACTATGAATCTTCTATACCACTCACCCTTATTATGTGCAATATAGAATCTACCCTAACTTAACCTACATACAAGTAAAATTTTATAACATAGAGTCCTTGGACCTCTCAAAACTACTAGAGAGTTACAAGCGTTAATACAAATAGTCTTGGCCCCTAATCACCAACAACATTGCACCAGAAGATTGATATTTTGGTGAGCTACTAAGGAAATGAATTTTGGGTCACACAATCTCCTTCATTGACTAAGTGGATGGCTTGTTATATAGTTTTTGCAAAGTCAACTCTTTCCTTATTCAATTGAATTGATGAGTTGTTGTGAATCATGGTTCCATCTTCCCTTTTGCTTAGGCTCGAGGACTATTTAGAGCGTGCATTAACATGTACATTCTCTTCTTGTTCAAGCTACAATAGTGCGTCAAATATATATTCCCTAGTCTTCTATTGAACAATTGCCACCTATATTCTAGGTCTTTCATTAACTTGAGAGTGCATAAAGGCTACATTATAGTATAGGTTCTATAGCCCACTAACTTCATTTAATTATAAATATGAACAAGTGTTGGTGAAAGACACTTCAATGTTGATAAAACAATTAGATAATCATTTTGTAGTGATAACACTTCATAATCATCAAAGGATCTTAGCTTGAGTGGTTTGGTACAGAATTTGTTTCCCCAATTGTGGGGTTTCAAGTGTCTGGAGACATGTTGTAACTAGATTGTTTGTGGCATTTATAAATTACTTGTATATGGTGTAATAGTGGTAGTTAATCTTTAGAAGTTATCAATTCTCTAGAAATTCTCGTTTTGGTTATAAAAAAAATAACACTTCATAATTGTTGAAAACATTATTCTTACTTCATTAATAGATCAATCACCAATAACCATTTTCTAACAGAAAAGAAAGCTAAAACATTTTCAACACAAAAACTCATAGAACACTACCAAAAGAATCATTGCAAGTAATTAATTAACAAACTATTTGATAGCTATAAAACTAGTCAATATAGGTATTAGGCTAAAAATTGAAATGTCCAAGGTTATTGGGAAGGTAAATGATTACATAAGATTAGTAAAGTAGGCCAATTCTTCAACTTATGACATTAGTGATTATAACTTTGTATATGCTAAAGGAAAATGTGAGGTAAAGCTTAAAAAATATTTCATTGATGATATCTTGTTTGTACTTAAACTAATAATGGATATACTTTTTAGTAAGTGTATAACAAAAAGAGGTTAAATATTATTATAACAAGGAATGAGCCAATTTTTAAGGTTAAGAAAGTTTCACCTACTCAAACTTTTATAAGTACCACATACATACTATGTAGCATATAAGCATGAAAAAGAGAAAGCAAGGATGAATGTTCAAGGCTTACATGTTGATATGTCAAGGATGTGATCTTTTATGGTTCTAAAAAACAAAATCCATGAACTTGTGAAGTAAGGATTGTGTTGTACCATTATGAGTCTCATTGGAAAGCCTTTGAGACTTGTGGAATTGGAATTGAAACAAATAAGAATGCTAATTTGAAAGCAACATCTCTATTGGTGTCCCTATCTATAAAACATGAAATTACTTCTATAAAAGTATTTGGTGATTGAAACATAGTTATTCCATGGATAATGAGAAAATGTTAAATTAGGAATATATTAATTAGAGAAGCCATCAATAGAGTTAGAGACATTTCCTTCTCCTTCTAATACATTAATTTCACACATACTCTTAGGCAAGGTAATATTATCACATCTTTGTTTCAAGGTTGTGAGCTCCAAGAGACCTGCCTTGAGATTGTGCAACATAGGGATAGTGAGGTTCTTGATCCTCTCCCACAATGGTATTTTAGTAAAATTTATGTTTTCGATGTATGGATTTAAATTGGTTTATGATTTTAAGATAATAATGTTATTATATCTAAGATAGTATTATTAGATCCCTAAATGTCCTTTTGATTACATCTAATGATGGGTTTGATTTGTAATTTTTAGAGGGGATTCTTCCTGTCACGGTCAATTTGTAGAGGTCATTTTATGTCTTTCATTGGAGGTTAGTATCTAACATTATGATTTTATGTTGTTTTAGAACAATATGTATTCTTTTTTGTTTGAATTCTTAGAAAAAGATATGTCCTTTTCTCTTGGAAAAAACAAAAAGGGTTGTAGAATTCATCAATGAAGGGATAAATGGCAATTATAAACATCAAAACCAATCTTGAAATGAAAAGGCCTAGAGAGCTAAATAAACATAATAATTTGTGTATATGGATTTATGTGTCCAACTAAAAAACCATCCACATATGGTGTAGTCCATGCTTTCACATTTATCAATCACTTCTCTAGAAAAAAATGTAACTATTTTCTTAAATAGAAAGATAAAGTGTTTGTCAAGTTTTGAGCATTGAAGTCACTAGTTGAAAATAATATTAAGTATTTAGAACTATCAGTGAAAAAGAACCTGGAAAACATGGCAAAAAATGCTATATTGTTTAACCCAATATACCTCATTAAACTGGTATATATAAGAATAAATAAAATCATGATAAAATCCTAAAATACATATGATATGGAATGAATCTATCCACAATGTTGTATCTATTTAAATAGAATTCCAACCATAACCATAAAATAAAATAAAAAACAACCAAAATAGTTTGGAGTGGTATTAAACTTAGGAGCAAATAGTTTTGAACATTTAGTTGTGATATAATGTCATATTATTGCTGAACATTTAGTTGTGATATAATGTCATATTATTGCTGAAAAGAGAAAGAACTTGAATGCGAATTTTCTTAAATGTGTATAAAACCACTATGGGAAGAAAAGCTTACATAATATATGATTAAACTTAAAAAGATTATTTTATGAGACTTAAAATTGATTAAGTAAAACTTTTGCATCTCTTTTTAATATTCCTCCTCTTGATATTAACTTTAACAAGAATAGGTTAATTTTAATGGTGAGTCTCAATTTTTTGTTTTCATGTATTGAGTGCCTTATATGCATAGAGAAAACTATCAATGAGGCAAATTTTAAAATATATCTTAATAATCTTAAGAAATGTAGTAACTTTACACAATGATAAGAATATTAGAATTTAATAATCCTCAACCGTACATGGATGCAGAAGGTAGGTTATGAGTGTTATGAATGTTGATGATCCAAAACGGATCTTAAAACTTCTACGTTTAAGTCTTTAATACTATCGAAAAACACTATTGCAGAAGAAAAACCATAAAGAATGGCGGAAAACAAAGTTAAACAAAGAATAAAGTCTCATTGCACCGGAGCCATTGGATCGGCCAGATCAACGGACCAGATTGAATTGGCAATATTGCATCGGAGCAAGCCAGTGGAGTGTATTGGAGGCAGCCTTATGGGAATTGCAATCGTGATCCAGCGACTTCACGTGGACTGTTGATCGAGCGCGCAAATCAACAATGGAGATAACGTTTATCGCATCACAAATTCCAAAGGGGAGGACTTAACCCGCAGGCCTGAAGACCATGTGATATGCAACTTATCACATTGCAACACAATAAAGGGAAATGACCTTAAGACTACGCGATATGCACGGACCCAAAGGAGTTATGAAATAAAACAGCGAAGGATTTGAGTTTCGTGCTAAGCGGTGTTTCGAGTGGACTTCAAGTGGTAAGTGGTATTGGAGAGGCTTTGCCCGATTCCATACACGGGCCGACACATAGCACACCGCAGGAGAGAGAAAACCACTTTTTTGGGTGAGTAATCTCTGTGCACCTAGGCTGCCCGAAATGGTTGTCAGCTGTTGGATTGGAAGATCGTGGATCAATGGTGGAGATCGGGCGGAATACTGGATGTTTTGGGTTGGATACGAACAGTCGAATTGAAGGCAGATCAATGGTAGGCTTGCGACGGCAATAAAAGACAGACCCGAGAGGATTATAGGGCGGACTTTATATCATTTGAAGTCTGGCTTTAACGTTGCGATCAGGTTTTTCATTGGTTTTCAATATATTTCTGTGTATTGTTGTATATGAACGAAAAGTGTATTTTCGTGGATTTTCACCCACGCTGATCCTTTCCGTTTGTAAACAGGTGGCCACCATACCTTAGAGCGTTTTGCAATGATTGTTTAATGCTCAACAGGGATTTGAACGCACAGCGGCCGGGAGCCAGATAGCCCAAGAAGGGGATTGAATCGACAACACCGATAGGCTTAAAAGCCATTCTATGGTAGCACAGAGAGGGGGGCAGTTGCTCAAACACAAAGAAGAGAGCAAGAGAAAGCAGAAGACAAAGAGAAAGAGGGAGAGTCTGTGCACTCTTTTAGACTCGAGGATTTCAAGTAAATCCCTGTTGTTTTGTCATTATTGTGTTGAGACTCTATTCGAACTCACACTTGTAATATTCTGCTCTTAAAGACATAATATAGAGGTCGACACTGAAAGCTGGACCAGGAGACATAGCCAGGAATTCTAGTGAATTCCTTGATTATTTTGTTGCGTTGATGCGTGCGTTTATTATGTTTTATAGTTGTTCATTGTCTATATTATTTGCAATCTTTTCGATCCGTTGCACTAAATAACATAGGCATTCCTACACACGAGTCTACAATACCTTAATATTGATTTAAGATCTCATTTTCAGATCAGTTGAAATAAATATTTTGGTTATAAATAATATTAGAGTGTTAATTCTTGCCTCCAAAGACAATGACACATTTCAATGTGAATAGATTTACAAAACTACATCTAATTTTATTAATCAAGTTGATAAACGTTATATCATACTTGTAAATACTTGTAATAGAAGCCTATTTTTATTTAAAAAAAATTGTTGATTATTCAATTCTACTAGGAAAAATAGAGAGACAAGCAATAATTAAAATTGTTTTTGGTGTTATTACCAAATTTTCTTGGAAAATCTATTATATAGATGTTAAAAGAACATCCTTAAAAGTGACTTTTTATATATATATATTCTCTTGGTGAACAAGGAAATCTTGTTTGTAAGCTTTGAAAATTATTCTATGGATTTGAATAAGCGACGATGGTACACAAAAAAAAAATAAATTTTTTTGTGACTTTGAGATTCTAAATGCTACCGTGATTCAAATATAAATGCAAAAAAAATTTATGACTATATTGTAATTGTGATTTGGGGATGCTTCATTACTTTTTTAGACTACAAGTATCATAGAAATAAGCTAGAATGTTATCTCATGTCGAAATATGCATTAGGTCTAATCAATATGTTGAAAGCAAAGTTGTATATTTGTTTTTACACTTATGATTAGGTGTAAAATTGAGTGCATATTGTTTAGTGAGAAAGTTGATATATTTTTTCAACAAATAATTAGTCGATAACTTCTATATCTCATTATTACTAGACTAAATAATTCATTTATTATTGGAATGGTTTTTAGATTCATATATAATGCACATGTTCAACCTTAAAAATTATAATTATAATTATATATATATATATAAATAAAAGAGATAGATGATTTAAATATTGTATATGTTTTAAATTTTGCTTTTAAATTTATCGGTTATATAGACTTTGGTTGGGATGATGAATATTATGATAGGAAAACAACTTGGTTTAGGTTTATTTCTTGAAATAATATAAAGTACTTTATCATTATACTTTCTTGAAATAACAGTTTTGCCCTTATAACTTAAGAAATAATGTTGTTGAAAGATACTTGAAAAATTATACTTCCTCAAAATTAAGGTATTGCTATGATTTGTGATAATGAAATATTATTTACATTGGAAAAACAATTCATTTTTTTAATAAGAGAATCAAGCATATTGAAGTGAGAAAGATTTGTTCATGAAAAAATTATAAAATGGTCATATTTCTCTTGAAATATCACATTGCAAATGGTGTATTTAATAAAGCACTCGTAAAATAAAAAGAAAAAAATTAGCTAAGGACAATGATGCAAGTGGAAGATTTACCATCAAAAGATAATATAGAATTAATGTCAACCCCTTCTAATTCTAGTTATCTATTGAAAAATATTCTTATATCATTTGAGTTATTGAAGAATATTCTTACATCATTTGATTTGATATTGAATATGATCCTCTTCATGTTATTATTTAATTTTTAAAGGGAATATTCACTTATTTTTTCTACTTTCTTATTCTTATAGAATAAATGTCAACCCTTTCTAATTCTAGTTATTTATTGAAAAATATTCTTATATCATTTGAGTTATTGGAGAATATTCTTACATCATTTGATTTGATATTGAATATGATCTTCTTCCAGTTATTATGTATTTCTTAAAGGGAATATTCACTTTTTTTTTTTGGTTTCTTATTCTTCCTTCCGCTTTCTCCACTCTTTCTCATAAGTGAAACCTTTGTTAGGCATTTGCTCTCTTATTGTAAAGTCCTTTGTATGGACATGTTTTTATGCAAAGGACATGTGTGTTGGCCTAGAAAGGCACGTGAGCTTATTTTGTTATGTGTAAATCATCCAGGAGGATCTCGTCAAATCATTTACACAGGTTTAGTTTCGTCGTCAACATTCAGTGTCTAGTGTCTTCAACTTCGATAGTGATGTTTATGGTTCATGTTGTTCGATAATGTTTATGGTTTTCATGGTGATATGGTTTGATACCTGGTTGTTGACATGTTGGTTTTCGTCGGTTCTACTAAGATATGGTTGTCGGCGTGGGTTGGTCATCTGCCTTGTAGAGTTTGTTTATCAACAAGGGTTTTTCTTCATATGGTTTAATGTCACATTGTGACAAATGATTGTAAAAAAGGGGTTGTTTTAAGAACAAAATGATGTAAAGTCCTAATGACTAAAATCTAAACCTAAGTCATCTGCTCTGCAATAGCCGACTGCTCCAACACGTCCCAGGCATCTGCGCCCATCCGTCCGCCCAGCCTCATCAATGGAGGCCAGCAGGGACCCTGATCCCCCTCCTTAGCCGCCTCTGGAAGTGTTAGCCTTTAGATCAATGATAGTTGTTGGTCCAAAGCGCCCACCCTCAGCTTCTCAACAGAAGTTCGTAAAGAAACTGGACACGATTCCATCGGTAGCCCTACCAGAAGAAGAAACTTGTAAAGCTGCGTTGAACCTTGTGGAGAGAGGCCTTATAGGTCAGTTCACTGGCCTCTGGCCATCTCCCAAGTCGGTGGACGAATGGACCCACAGGAACTGGAAGCCCCTGATCAAAGAAGGAGTTAAAAGTTATTTTGTAGGCAAGGGTTTCTTTGTGTTTATCTTTGAAAACGCAGATGACAGAGGTTTAATCTTTAGAAATGGACTGTATTTCATGGGGCCCTAGGGTCTTTACCTGAACAAATGGTCCCCTAATTTCGATCCCACCCAGGACATTCCCTCTATTGTCCCGGTCTGGGTTAGGCTCCCACATTTGCCTCTTCATTGTTGGAACCAAAAATTCCTACAGATCATAGGTAACGCACTGGG
The DNA here is from genome assembly GCA_000404065.3 of Pinus taeda. Taxonomy (NCBI): domain Eukaryota; kingdom Viridiplantae; phylum Streptophyta; class Pinopsida; order Pinales; family Pinaceae; genus Pinus; species Pinus taeda. The sequence continues at coordinate 95,779 of APFE031639829.1, read as the reverse complement.
AAAATACATAGATCAAGCAGCGAGAAAAGACCAATACTCATGCGCCTGTATCTGTGTAGAAGTAGACCTAGAAGAGGGGTTACTGGAAGCTATCAAACTCACTGTAGCTGGGTGGACGCATGTCCAAGAGTTTCACTACGAACAGTTACCCTTTAAATGCAGACATTGCCATGGCCATGGCCACTTTGCAAAGAACTGTAAAAAGAAAGCAGAGGAGCAAGCAGACAAATAGAATGGGGAACAATGGACCCTAGTCCAGAAGAATGTAACCTCAAAAAAAGGCACAGGCAAAGGCAACATGGACGGAGGCCCTAGCAGTACCAAAGCTAACCAGGAAACGCAAGTAAATCCAAAAGGGACATATAGTGCTCAGAACAATCAAGTTACCCTACCCCAGGAGAATGAGGCAGACACTCCACCTTCAAACAAGGAGGAAGGGGAAGCAATCCAAACCGAGGCCATCCAAGGCAGTCCCTCCAATCCCTCACATGCAGAGATAGCAAGGAAAAAACCAGTTGAAAGCTCTGGTTCCTTGGAGGATGAAACCTATGAGCAACAAATAAAAAAAGCTGGAAGGAAATCCCACAAAGAAAAGAGGGAGGAGGAGGTAGAAAGACTCAAAACACAAGGAAGCCAAGCAACCATAGAAATGTCTATTGGGCGAAATATCAGACCAAGGCCTTCCAAGGGAGGCCTCAATACTCCCTCAAGTAAGTAATGAACCTTGTCTCTTGGAACTGTAGAGGATTGGGGAATCCCTCCAAAATAGAAGCAGTTAAGGATCTTATGAAAGCAGAGCCCTCAGATATCCTCATGCTCCAAGAGACCAAAATAGAAGGCCAAGCCCTTCTAGAGATCAGCAGTTAAAAGTGGAATGAAAGAGCAGGAAAAGCTGTCAACTCAAGCGGAAATTCTGGAGGGCTGGCAACTCTCTGGAACGACGACCTCTTTCATCTGAAAAACCATAAGGAAACATAGCACTGGATCCACATGGAATTGATGCACAAAGCAAGTAAGTTGTCTATTTCCCTTTTCAATCTTTATGTTCCAGTTTCTTATTATGAAAATTGAGAATGCTGGAGCTCCCTTTCAGCCTTCTTGGAGCAGTCTTCCCCCAGCAATATCATCATAGCAGGGGATCTTAACATCATTATGAAAGCAAAAGAAAAGAGGGGGGGGATAAGCAATAGAGATCCCATGTTAGACGAGGTGGAGGAACTCTTTCAGCGCTGGGATCTTCTGGACTTCAATCCTATCAGAGGAATTTATACCTGGTCCAATAACAGAGTGGGACCAGATCACATCTCAGCATGATTAGACAGATTCATGGTACAAAGCTCCATAATGATGAACAAAAAGATAATCATCACTAAAATCCTGCCTAAACTTGCTTCTGATCATAAGCCTATTCAGCTATTCCTACTAAGCAAAGAAAGGAGTCAGTCCATTCATTGTAGACTCTGCAAATAGAGATGGAAAACAAAGATATCACAACTGAGTTGCTGGAAAAAGAAACAAAAGCTCAACGTTCTGCTCACCAAACTTTCAGAAAGGAGGAAGAATATTGGCGACTAAAATCTAGAAGTTTGTGGTTGAAGGCTGGAGACCGAAACACCTCCTTCTTCCACCGACAATACAGAGCGAGATTGATAAGGAATCACATAGAAGAAATCAAAACAACAGAGGGAATTGTCTGCAAAGGCTTTAACCAAGTCAAAGCAGCCGCTAAAACCCACTTTAGGAATCTCTACAGAGAAGAAACCCACAGAAATAATGAGGAAGCTGCTGATTTCATCGCCAAAATCCCTTCTCATATTAGCCCTAAAGATAACGCAACTCTTTGCAGGCCAATTACGGAGGAGGAAATTATAAATGTTATCTGGTCCATGGACGCAGACAAGGCTCCCGGGCCTGATGGATTTACAATCCATTTCTACAAGTCTTGCTGGCATCTTATCAAAAGCTGATCTCTGCAAAATGATAGTCTGGTTCATGAAAAAAGCCAAGGTAGGCGGAGGAACCAACTCCACTTACCTCGCTCTAATCCCCAAAGACACCAATCCAGAGACATTCGCAAGATTCAGGCCCATTTCGCTGTGTAACGCGTCATATAAAATTCTGGCTAAACTGCTAGCAAACCGGATCAATCCGCTGTTAAAAAGACTGATCTCCCCTCCTCAAGGCAATTTCATGGAAGGCAGGCATATTCTAGATAATGTAATCCAGGTACAGGAGATCATTCACTCTAGCAAGCAAAGGAATGAAAAATGCATGTTGATTAAATTAGACATGGCTAACGCTTTCGACAGAGTGGACCGCTCTTTCCTCAGCAATGTCCTTCTCTCATTTGGCTTTTCGACCCAATTTGTACATCTCATCAAAGCTTGCATCGACAAACCATGGATCACCCCTTTAGTCAACGGTCGCCCCACAAATTTCTTCCAAAGCTAGAGAGGCATCAGGCAGGGATTCCCCCTCTCCCCATTCCTGTACATCATAATGGCAGATTCCCTCAGTCAAAAACTCACTGCAGAAAGACTAAACGACAATATCCAAGGTCTCAAACCACCCCATGGAGCTAAATCCCTAAACCACGCTCTATTCGCTAACGATTCCCTTCTCCTTGGTGGAGCCTCCATCAGAATCACCAAAGCCATAAACACAGTTCTCAAAATTTATTGCAGAGCCTCATGGGCATTAATAAATGAGAATAAAAGCGAAGTTTTCAGCTGGAATATAGACCAGTGGGAGCTCTCCAGTATAACCACTCTCCTCGGATTCAAAGGACAAGAAACATGGGATAGATTCAAGTATCTGGGCCTTCCCATTATATCAGGAGCCAATAAAAGAACGTTGTGGAGTGAAATAATTTCGAAAATTCAAACAAAGATTGCAGCGTGGGGAGGCTGTTGGATGACGAAGGGAGGCAAAGTAAATTTAATAAAAGCCATGCTGTCAGCGCTACCAATCTATCAGGCAGTGTTTCTCCTAGCACCAAGAAATGTGTCGGAGCAAATATCCAAGCTGCTTAGAGACTTCTTGTGGTAGGGAGGAAAGGGAAATGAAAACAAAATTCATCTGGTGAATTGGGATGTGGTGAAAAAAACAAAGGCAGAAGGAGGGCTGCAAATTAGAGATCCAGCTCTTGTCAATTTAGCGCTGGGAGGAAAGATCTTGTGGAAGTTGATCCACGAGCCCTCCCACCTGGTTAGTGTATTGTTGCGCACTAAGTATAGACCCAACAAATCCCTCAGTAATCTTCATAACGCAAATACAGTCAACAACACGTAGGTGTGGAAACTTTGCTGCAGGAGCAACAAGTTCTTCAACAAACAGGTTTACAGGATCCCCAACAATGGAAAATGAACCCACCTGTGGCTTGACAGTATTATGGGGAAAGAACCTCTGGAGAATAATGAGGACATAACTGATCTCAGGGACTGGATAAAGCAAGCAAGAGTCAACACCATATATGAGCTGTCAAACTGGGATCATCGTGGAGATTGGGCAGGATGGGATTTTCATGGAGTCCCAGCCCGGTTATCCCATCAACAAACCCTGCTTGAAGATCTGCTGGAGGAAGCAGCTCTTGTCAACAGATCCATGAAATACAAATGGGGTTGGGGTCAGTCCGGAGTCTACACCATAGCAACAGGATACAAAGCATTGCAGACCTCAATAATTAGCAGACAAACTCCGGCTTTTTGGAAGAATGTCTGGGACCCCCTAGCCCTACCAAAAGTGAATTTCTTCTTCTGGAACCTGGCTCATAATAAACTCCTAACTGGTGATAACTTGGAAAAAAGGAATATAGCAGGTCCACACAGATGTGTGTTATGCAGCAGCAATTACGAAATAGCCCAGCACCTTTTCTTGGAGTGCAATTTTGCAAAAGAGGTATGCGGAATTATTTTACATGAATTTCAGATTATACTTTCTTCACAAATCTCTGTTGCAGAACTCTACGCCACTTGGCCATTCTGGAGTAAAATTTGGACAGCTATCCCAAAATATGTTTGTTAGCAGCTGTGGCTGGCTCGAAATCAGGAGATTTTTAGAGAGATGAGGCACTCTCCTCTGCAAGTAGCAGCAAAAGCTAAATCCTTTCTCCTGGAAGCAGCCCAACAACAGTATTTCAAAGAAGACCCAATGCTATTGCCAGAAGAAAAAATATGGCTAGGCTCGTTAGAGCCCTGCCCGCATAAGCAGCTCCTCTCTCCACAGAAGGCAAATCAGGAATGGCGCATAAGAGATGAAGATGACAAATTCCAATCATGGTGGTGGTCACAAAACTTAACCACAATTTTCTTCGATGGAGCGTCTAAAGGTAATCCCGGAGCCGCTGGTGCTGGGGGGGTCATCTACTCTTCAGATGGGACTTCAAAAGACTGTTTCAGCTGGGGGTTAGGCCAGAAATCTAACAATCAAGCAGAGATCCTTGGGCTACTCAAAGTTTGCCATATTGCAAGAGACAAAGGTGCCAAAGTCCTCCAAGTTTTTAGAGATTCAGAGTTAATAATAAAATACCTAAAGCTGGGAAATTTATTTAGCAATGCCAGCCTCAATAAAATACTGGACAGATTGAAGAGGGTTCTCCTAGACTTTGACACATGTAAGTTTTATCATATTCTTAGAAAGTCAAACAGTGAAGTTGATCAGATGGCAAACAAAGGAAGCTTTCTGATGAAAGGAATACTAATTGTAAACAATGAAAGCATTGTACAAATGCCCTGAAAATCTAGCAGAACATAATCAGAAACAGTTATAAATCTGCAATGTAATAGGAGCCGCTTGGGCAAAGACCCAAGATTTTTTCAAATAAATAAAAATCATAACCGTTTTAGTTAAAAATAATATAAAATAATAATTAAATAAAAATAAAATAAAACTAAACCTAAGTCCTAGCCCTAAAAACCTATGGTACAAATCTAAACCCTTTAAACCTAACCCATGTATTAAAAAATGCAATAAAAAATCATAACCCTAAGTCTACAACCCTTGGACCATGCTACATTGCAAAACCATGTATTGATACATTGAAAACCATTAACCTAAGTTCTAAAACCATTACAAAACAAATCAAATACCATAACCCTAAGTCTAAAACCCTCGACTTTGTAATACAATACAAAACATTACATAAAACATATATCAGAGCTCTAACCACGCAGGAGAAGACTGCAGCGGTTACGAGAATATGTGAACAAGCAAAGGTAACATATATAACATAGTCCTAAACCATCAAACTAGATCGGGCGGAGTCTCTAACCGCAGCATGACAAGGGACATGTGACTAAGTTGCAGGTAAGCTGTCGAGGTTTACAAACCATCCAGCCTGACCGTGCAGAGATTCTATCTAAACCATTGCATGTGAACACATCCGCCAACAGATAAACCTCGTCGGGACTACAAAGAGGGGAGGTGGTTAGGCTAACTCGGAGCAGCTGTCACATACGGGGATAGACAACTGCGTCAGTAGCCAGAACCGCTGGGTCTAAATGTCACCGTGGCAGTTTATGGTTAGACCGCCCTAATCACATGGGCATGGTCAAGGCCTGTGCGTCGTTACCTCACCGCCAGTGGGTTATTTATAACGTATGGTCTATTTTGGTTTTTTTGGTTGTTTTGACATTAAAACTAATTCAAAGACCATGTAACCTTATCCCTAGGTGTCAAACAATGACAAGACCAAGGGCATATGAACCCTAATTTTAGCTAGTTCATCCCTAAACTCTGTAAGAGGGAGTTCAAATGCATCTGGAGGGGTATAAAGGAAGTTTTGTTCATGAAGGGGACATTAAGAGTGGTTTTGAGTTTTATGTGCAGGGTCCGGAGCATATAGGTTGTTTTGTTTTCAATGTAACAGGGGCATCCAGAGTCAAAATTGGGAATCGTGACAAGTGTTGGAAAGCTATTTTAGAAAGATTTTTTATGACAGTGACTAGAAGTGCCTGCGTTCACATTCAGTTTGGTAAAATTTCTGTGTAATCGACCTCTTAGGTATCAATCCTATTAAAGCGGTCGCCCATCTTGAAAGCGGACCTGGAGACGTAGTCCATCAGGGACGAACTTCGTAATCAATCTTGTTGTCTGGTATCGTTGTGTATTTGTTGTTTTCACTTCTGTTTTGCATCTTGCATCTTGCTTATATTTATCATCTGTCGTAAAGTCTTTCTTCTCAAGCAGTTCTCACGGTTTTTTGCACTTTAAGTTAACATTCATTTCACTGTTGGCATAATCAATTATACTTCAGTTTTAACATATGATCATTTCAAATCAGTAAAAGAGAAATATGTACCGAGTCATGTGTGTTGGGTTAGAAATGCATGTGAACTTATGTTGTTATAAGAGGGAGATATGTATTGAGACATGTGTGTTAGCTTAGAAATGCATATTGGCTTGTGTTGTTGCGAGAGATATTAATCGTTAGTTTTCCATAGACATGTTTAAGCTCTCAATAATCATGTTGTCTTGGTTTGAAGAAAGACACTTGTTTAAAGGCCTTTAACAAGCATGTTGACATGGTTTTAAAATGACAAACTCGTAATAGGCATGTTTACTTGGTTTAAAAATAACAAGTATTTAAAGAATATTAATAGGCATCTTTACTTGGTGTGAAAATAAATTGTTTAACTACTTTGTTGGTTGGATAATAATAATAAAAAAATGATTCTTATAGCTCATGGTGCTAATAAGAGATCAAAAGTACACTCAAACTTAATTAAAGATCAACAATGATATTTTATCTTATTATTTTAATAAAATAATTACCGATAAGTTTAATAATAAACATATGGTTGAGAATAAATGATAAATATCATGCATTGAGATTAAAATGACGTAATTTGAGTTATGATCCAAGCAATTAATTTAAAAGATGTTATAATGAATATTGACAATTAATTTGTCAAAGATGATCATGCCTCACCAGTGCACAAGAGGCATTCTCTAGCCCAGTATGATAGATATGTTGTAATGTAATGTAATGTAAACATTTTGACTTGGTCAAAATAAAATAAAATAAAATAATTTATAATTTAATTATCAACATAAAAATAAATAATTATTAATTATTACATCTCTTGAAACACAAATCTTTTTTAAACTAAAAAAGATTTGGTCTCTATAAATGTTTGGTAAATCCAAATTAAGATGAATCTAATTTATATAAAAAGAAACCTTACATTTATAAAAATAACTTCTTAATATAATATTATTTATGTTTAGGCAAATCTATACAACACAGTAACTATTTACTATTATAACATTAAAAAAAAAAATTCACAATTAATTTCATTAAAAAACCATATATTAAATAATATACATTTTAATTATTATTATTTTTTATTTATTTATATTTAACCACCTAATATATAATTCCTTTATCACAAATTACTTAATAACATTGAACTTATCTTTTCTCGCACAAGATTCAAAAAATCCCTAACCATTTGATATTTCCACTTCCCATGTTTGTTTAAGTACTCAATATCATACCAAAAAATGTCAATTTGTTTTTTTTTTGCTGAAGCAAGAGTAGGACCTTCTTTATCATTAATAAAATACAAAATTTACAACTAACCACATGGAAAAGTGGCCCAAGGGAGAGACCCCCCAAAGAACCCGAGATCGGGCCCAAGGAAAAAGTCTATGGCCCAAAAAACTAGCCTTTCAACAACTAAAAGCTAAACAAGAATAAGCCAAAAGCTGAACCTAAGCAGTGGACGAAACAGAGAAAAAGACCAAAGGGCCCAACCGGCCCTCCAAGAAGTGGAGTGAACCATGCCCAAAAGAAACCAGCCAACAATAAAGGGCATACGCACTACCCGCTAACAAAAAAACCTGTCTCCTTAATCTACACCGTTGATCCGTCAGGCCCTATCCAATGGCATCGAACAATATCGCGGAGAAAAGAAGCACAACACTTAACTGGCATTGCCACCAACCTGCTCGACCTGTCACAGCCGTCGATCGGCATCAACTGATCTAAAGGTCATGGATCATATCGCACCCACCTTGATTGTCGAACATTAGCGTGCGATGGGGGCAGTATTCAAACCGGCCCCACCACCACGTGCCACCTCCTGAATAGAATCGCTGCCAAAACGAAAATACCGCTTTCCGCCTACGGGGCATGCGATCTCCAGAAAACCTCTCCCAAGCTGGTTTTTCCAATTCTATATGGAAAACTCCCGAGAATGTGGCTGCCGAGAGTGTCTGTCAAGACTCCCGTCCTTCCAGAGCTAAGGAAGGAGGATCCATACGCCAAAAAGATAGTCAGATAGGAAACAAAGCCAATCGATAGGCAATCATTTGCGAAGGTCGAATCAACTTGATTCTTGGGCCAAGGCTCTGCCACAAAACTCCAACCTATCATTTTTTGCCTGTTCATGTAAAATCACCTTTAACCTGCTCTGAGGCAACTCATGCAATTTTGATGCCACTCTATTCTCTGTACTGATTACACCTTGGTTGGCCAGCAAGTCTGCCAATTTGTTTGCCGATCTTCGAACATGCTTAAAGCTAACTGTACGAAGGCTCTGTAGGTGATGTTGAATCCATTGAAAGCCCTGAATCAGCCTCCAATTCTTTGAGAATTTTTCTGGCTTAGTTCCCCCACTAATTTTCTTGACTGAATTGATAATAAGTTCAGAGTCAGCCTCCACTATCATGTTTTGTTTGTTTTCCTGATTCAAGAAATCGAAACATTACTCCATAGCCATCAATTCCGCCAAGTTATTAGTAGCTTGTCTCAAATGACAGTGGAAGATGAAAATGACACTTCCATTCTCATCCCTTAACACACCTCCATAACCAGTGGTGCCCGGGTTGCCTTTTAAAGCTCCCTCTATGTTGTATTTCAGATAACCCTTCGAAGGAGGATGCCAGAAATCATTCGTAGACTTCAGGGAGATAACATTTCTATCCAGACCCTGAGGAGAAATACTTTGCAGGCCCAGTTCACAGAGAATTCTCAGGTCAGCAGCCGAAGGAGGGTTCTTGGGGAGATTTCGCACAATGGTACCTACCGTTTCCTTGAGCTGTTTTAAGATCAGCTCAAAAATGCATTGGGAAGTCCTCTTTTCATCTTTGAAGATTTGGTTGTTCCTTTCTTTCCAAACATTCCAGACAATGAAGCTTGGAAAGAGGGTCCATGCAGTGGCGAGAACTTCATTGTCTGAAAAATTTCTCCTCCAGTTGGTTAGGGTGTTGCAAATATTACTTTTGTCCCTATCCGTCTGATGGAAAATGAAGGCAAAATAATCCCACGGTCAAGGAAAATTTTAAGGATGGAAATTTTTCTTGAAGTTTAGAAACATTGGCGAATCTCACTAATCCCTAATATGAAAACTATAAAATTTTCAATGATATATTTGTAAAATTATTCAAATTTATAATGATTTATCATATAGCCACTATATAATGTTGGCGATTTTTAAGGTAAAATAATTTTATATTCTAAAATTTGGGCGAATCATCTTTTATAAAAATTGGAAATTGGCGAATCATTTTTTGGAAAAATCATGGAAAATTAGCCCATTGGGCGAACATTAGCCCCTAAAATTTTCCATGCCCACGGTCTAGAGGAGAACATAGAATTGTTGAGAAGGTGCTCCATAGTTTCCTCTTGAGCTTCACAGACCTGACATCTAGATGGTCCCAAAATGCCCCTCTTCCTAATATTATCCCAAGTCAGAATTTTCCTATGATGAACCAGCCACATGAATAGTTTAATTTTCATCCAGCCCCGATGTCTCCAAAGGTTAAGCCAGACCTTATCCGGAATTTGAGAGTTAAGGTCAAGGAGCATGAGCCTTGCTTCCTTGAGATTGAAAACCCCCTCATCATTGTTGCCCCATCTCGGCTTATCGTGGCCCTCAGATTTCAGAATCTTCCTCTGATCTAACATTTCTTTTAGATTTTCTGCTTTAGCCTTTAGGGTATTTTTATCCCTAAAATCAAAATTCCTCCAGGTTCTCCATTTTCCATTGCTATTGGGTTGCTCCCAAAAGTCTTTCACCTTAGAAAGTCTTTTGCTATCTGTGTCTTCCTTGAGATCCCTTAGGTCTTCGTTTATTAAAATAGGTTATTGTTGCTATCTATCCTCCCAGAACAGGCTAAGATTTCCTTCTCTAATTTCCCAGAAGCTGTTTCCTTGGACCAAACTCTGGCTATCCCAAGCCTTGTTCCAAATGTGCAAGCCCTTTTTGTGTCCTGACATTCTTATTAGATCATTGTTATGCTAGGTGCTGGCATATTTCTCTTTCTAAATTGTTGCCCACTGCGCCTCTGGCTCTTTAACCCATCACCACCATAATTTAGCTCCTAAAACCTTGTTGAGTATCTTAGGATCATCCAAACCTAGCCCACCAAAGTTCTTAGGTTTGGAGATTTTTTTCCCAACCTACCAAGGCCCATTTCTTACGATCCTCCCCCTTACCCCAAAGGAAGTCGCTTTGAATGGATCTGAGCTGATGTAGGACACCTTGTGGAGTTTGGAGAACAGATAGCATAAAGACTGGGATGGATTGAAGGACAACTTTGGTTAGCACTAACCTACCAGCCAAATTTAGAGATCTAATAGTCCATTTCCTGACTTTGTCTTGCAATTTGTTAATTACTGGTTCCCATATGCTCTTGTGTAAAGGTTTGGCTGTAAGAGGAACTCCCAAATATTTCGAGGGGAGGAGCTCTCTTTGGAAGCCCAGAATTCTAGCTATATTTCTCTGAATAGAAATATGAGTATTAAAGAAAAAAAAAATCTTAGATTTTGAGAGATTTACCTCCATACTTGAAGCCATGGCAAAGTCTCTCAGGATTTGCTTATTGGCTAGAGCTTCTTTGACCATGGGGATTCCCTACAGCATGGTGTCATCAACAAATTGTTGATGTGTTAAAGCCCAACCCTCTTCAGATAGTTGGAGACCTTTGACCGTACCCACTACTTTAGCATGTCTGATCTTTCGTCCCAGCCCTTCCATCATGAGTATAAAAAGAAAGGGAGAGATTGGATCTCCTTGCCTTAAGCCTCTTGAAGGAGTGAAAGTCTCCGAGGGTGAGCCATTAACCAGGATTGAAAAACTAGGAGAAGTAACTAGGGCCATAACCCATCTGATCCAGTTATGATCAAATCCAAAAGCAGTGAGAACTTTTCCGATGTATGTCCAGTTTAGCTTATCATAGGCTTTGGCTATGTCCAGTTTCATGATCATACCAGCTTTCTTATTGCTTGTCAATGAGTGAACCACCTCATGAGCTTGAATGATGTTGTCAAGGATTTGTCTGCCTTCCACATATCCTAATTGTTCTGTTGACACTAGGGTAGGAAGAAGGGGTTTGAGTCTATTGGCTACCACTTTGGAAATAATTTTATAGACAACATTGCACAAGGCAATGGGTCTGAACCTATCAGGAGTTAGAGCCACATCCTATTTAGGGATCAGGGAGATAAAGATTGTGTTAAGCACCTTCAAGATAGTTTTATCCCTTCTAGAGTCTTCCACTACGTTCAGAATGTCCTGTTTAACTATCTTCCAGCGGGCTTTGAAGAAGTCTACATTGAAACCATCCGGACCTAGTGCCTTACCATTTTGCATTTCTTTTAGGACCTCACTAACCTCCTCTTCTGACATTGGTCTGTTGAGGTTGAAATTGTCTTCTTTGGAAACTAGCTTAGGTATATGTCTAGAAATATCCCTGATAGATTGATCTCTGTCAGAGCAGGTTTCCTAAGCTATGCCACGAAAGTGTTGAACCAGTACTGCTTCGATTTCTTCATGCGTGCAAAGCATGTTACCTCTCTTGTCCTTGATAGAAGAAATCATGTTGTGAGCCTTGTTCGCCATAGTGGATATGTGGAAGAATCTAGTGTTGTGTTCTCCTTCTTTTAACCATTGCACTCTGGATTTTTGCCTCCAAAAAATCTCCTCTTGTTTACATAATTTCTCCTAATCTTGATGATATTTAGTTGCCAGTTCATTTTTCTCTTTATCAAAACCCTCTATAATCGGGGTTTAGTTGAGTTACTGCATTTTTCCTTCCACAATTTTTTTGCTTCAAAAATATTGCCATGTTCCTTCTTAGTCCACTCCTTGAGCCGAAGTTTGATATGTTTGAGTCTCTTTTGAAGAAGGAACATTCTTGTGCCCTGAATTTCCAAATATTCTGTCCACCAGATAGCGATGTGGTTGTGAACATCTGGGTGGGAGAGCCAGATATTCTCAAATCTTAAAGGTCTATTCTTAGGTTTGCCAATGCCCTGACTATCCAGTTGTACCAGCCAGTGATCCGAGCCTCTAAAGGGAAGAACACTCGCCACTATGTCCTTGTCCTTGATCATAAGATCTTATGAAATTATAAATCTATCCAATTTGGCGGCCACTTGAGACTCTCCTTCTCTTTTATTGTTCCAAGTAAAAGTACCATTATTCATAACAATATCCACGAGCTTCATACTGTCTATGAAGGTTTGAAAAGCACAAGAATCTTTGTTTAGAATTATGGTTCCTCCTTTTTTCTCCGACAGTGATTTAATCATATTGAGATCACCCCCTAAGATCCAAGGGATTTTTGCATGACGTTCCTTAGCTTCTGCAGGGAATCAAGAAACAAGAGTTTACCATCCATTCTTTGGGGGCCATACACATTCGTGACCAGGTGCAGTTCTGTATCTCCCACTGGTTGAATGACCACTGAAAGATAATCTCTAGATGCTTCAGCATCTATAATGTCAATCTTTTGGGGTTTCCAAAGCGTGAGAATTCCTCCTACTGTATTCTCTGCTTTGACTTCCAGAAACTCAAATCTATTGAGCCATTTACTGTGAATCTATTTTACTTTTTGAATGGAACATTTAGTTTCCTGAATGAAGATCACATCCGGGGCTGCTTGTTTCGTTCTTTTACTTAATAATCTTTGTTTTCTTTTACTACCTAGACCTCTTATATTCCAAGAAGTGAACTTCATTATCAAAGATTTGTAAAGGAGTAGATGGATAGGTCTTTCATCTTACCTGAATCTATCATTAGCTTCCAACATTCCATCAACAGTTCGTTCTGTTTTTTCCGGCCCCTTTTCTTTCCTGGGATTCTTGGTGCTAATCCTGGTGTGGCTTTCATAGCTTTCACTCCTTCGTTACCCTGTTTTTCATTTTTTCTTTGCTTTTCTGATCCTTTGTTCTGAGTTTTCCAGATGAACAACTGTTGCACTCTGTGGAACTCCTCTTAAAGTAATGAATCCACTCCCTCTTTGGTTCCTTGTTTCAAGAAGCCTTCTAGATCTAGATTCTCTTTCTCCAGAATTTCCTATAGTTCGTGATCCTCCATCTCCATATCACTCTGTGTCATTTCCTAGTCCATTTCCAGTTCTATGTCACTCATCATGTCTTTTTTCTGTTTATTTTTGTTTTGTGTTTACTCCACGTTGTCTTCTTTCTCTTCCTCCATTGGACTGCCTCCCTGGACCTGATCTGCTTGTATCGTCACTTCTTCCTCTACTAGGGCTTGAAACCTATTTTGACTGGCCTAATGCTTGTCTGTATGAGGTAGTTTCAATCCCCGTTTGCTCCCTTTTCCTTTCTGAACCACCTTATGAAAGCTTTATGTATCTTTCATGGTGTTAGTTTTACTTATGTTTTTTGTTTCACTGAGAGGGCAATCTCTGAATAGGTGCCCATGCTCATGGCATTTACGACATCTGAAAGGGATGTGTTCATAATCCACTGTTTGCACCCATTCTTTATCCAATACTTCCAATATTACCTCATCCGGCAGAGATCCAGAGAGGTCCATCTCCACACATATCCTTGCAAAGGATGTGTATTTTCCTTTTCTAGTGGCCTCAGAGGCTTTAACAAAATGCCCTAGCTTATTTCCTATGGCAGATAAGGATTCCATTTTCCAATAATCCAAAGGTAAAGAGTAGAGTCTTACCCAGACTGGAACCGAGGTGAAAGTTTCGCATTCTGGGACAAAATTCATCACCCATGGTCGCATATACAGGCCTGCAGCTGCGTAAAAATAGGGCCCTCCTTCAAACACTCTGTCCTTTTCTTCAATATTTGCAAAGGCTACAATTAAGAATCCTTTTGACCCCAGATGAAGTTCTATGCTACCTTTTGATTTCCAGTGGTATTTATTCCATGTTTGTAAATCTTTTTCAGTGGGTCATAAGCCCACGAATTTACAAATGATTGCATACATCTGCATGTGGTCCCTATGCGCCTGCAATGCAGGGTCATTCAACACTACTCTGGGCGCGATTGATATTTTGGGCTTGCATGGTCCCTTTTGCACTTTGCCTTTTATATCATGTTCCTTGTCTTCTTCCTCGTTGTCTTTAGTGTTGTTTCTTTCCCTGGTTTTAGAGCCATTTTGCTCCTCTTCCTTATTTCTTTGCCTTACATCATCAGAAGGATCTCTGTCCTCCTCAACTGGTTTTTTGCCTCTGCCAGCCACTACCTGCTTAAAGGAAGGAGTGGAGCTCCCTCCTTTGTGTCCCTCCATGGAAAACTAGCTCTGAAAGTTCACAACCCTAGCTCACCGGTCCACGCGTAACCCAGATTCAACCGTAATTTAAAAAAAAAAACGTCAATTTGTTAATTGTCTCTTAATATTTTTATTAGTGTCAAATCATAAGTTTATGTTTGGGTTTACTTTTCTATCATTTCATTATGGTGTGAAATGATTAGAAAAAAGCTAAGAGTTAGATATAATGAAATGATTAAAAAAAGGCTCAAATGTTGGATATTCCACTTCCCGTATCGTTTCGAGTCTGTCATATCATAAGCTTATGTTTGGGTTTACTTTTCTATCATTTCATTATGGTGTGAAATGATTAAAAAAATCTAAGAGTTAGATATAATTAAATGATTAAAAAAAAGGCTCAACCGTTGGATATTCCACTTGCCATATCGTTTTGAGTCCTAAACATTATACAAAAGCCTTAATTTTCAAACTAATAAAAAACATATTATTAAACTATATATACATACATATATATATATATAATATATATATATATATATATATAGTATATATCCTTAATATTTTAATTAATGCCATATCAAGCTCTTCTTTTAGTATGCTTTTCTACCATTTCACTATAGTTCGAAATAAATGTCTTCCTTTAATTTCACTAATTCTTCCCTTTGTGATTTATAGATTTATCTCCTCATCCTTGTAACCAACACCAATTTGAAGTTCAAAGCAAAATTGAAGTTCAAAGCATTATAAGTTTGGGAAAAAATTAAAAATAAAAATAAAAACCATTTATTAAAAGAATGTCTCATAATTTTTTTAGCATTCAAAATGTCTTTATCTTTCTATCATTCAAAAATTATCATTCATTAAAATTAAAAAATAAAAGAAAATAAAATCTAAAATTAATAATTTAAATATTTTAATTTATTCTTTTAACTTGTTGATGATGATGGTTAACGTCCACTGAAACCAAACTTTGGTCTATCAGACCTAAAGAAACGAATTATTTAGTTTGATTTAAGATTTTACTCCTATGCTCAAAAAGCTTGTAGAGAAGCCTCCCGAGCTCACTGTAATTTTGACAATATAAAAGGCTAGGAAGGTCAGTATTGCAACAAAGATTTTGAAACTGAGATCTAATGTGGTTGTACGCGAGGCACTCTAAGAGGAAGTGATTTTCATCCTCGATGTTCATATTCTCACAGAGATTGCAAAACCTTTCCATCCATGGTGTTTTAGGAATTGCCAATGACCCGTTTCACTATGGAGCTCATGAGAGTTCGTTTTAATCTTAGCTATATTAATTTTCTTCTTTGAGCTAGTTAAAACAGAGAGATAATTTTGATCTTCTAGGGTGGAGTTGATGTCCTCCTTATAATATCTTAATTTTCTTTTAGCTGCTAAATCTTTTTCACACCACATTTTTTCTTTGAACTTAGAAATAACAATATTTTTAATGTTATTTATGTTTTGCAATGCAACACTCTCGTGGATCTCCCAATGGTTTAACCAGGCCCTGGTGTCTTTATACCAATCTTGTTTGAGCCTTAGGTGGTTTTGGCTGGAATTTAGAAAACAAACAAACAAATAGAAAAAAAATAGAACTATTAGAGAATAAGATAGAGGCAATGGAGACTAGGTTGCAAGTTATAGAAAAACAAAACCAAAATATGAACCAAACATCCCAGCAAGTAGATGTTGATACTTTAGAGAGTCTTAAAATGAAGGACATGATTAAAGAGCTAGAAGAAAATTTTAATAGCCGCTTCACCCTAAATAGTGTGGAAGGTAAATTAGATATCAAGCCAATTAAAGATGAAATGAAAAAATTGATAGAATTAGACAATGAGCGTAACAAAAGGGCCTTGAACCTTATAATCTTTAGTTTGAAAGAGGAGGTAGATGATGATACTTTAGCCATAGCCCAGACAGAGTTACATAATAGATTACAAATTGAAACAACGTGTCTCACAGAAGCAAGAAAGTTGGGGAAACTAGCTGAGAATAAAGGAAGGCTTATCTGAATAAAAGTGAGTTCTACTGACCATAAATATGACATACTTAGTAAAACCTCAAGTCTAAAAGGATCAGGAATATTTATAAATGAAGATATCATTCCAGAAGATCAAGCAGAATTGAGAAAGGAGGTTCAAAAGGTAAAGGAAGGAAGGAAGGAAAATGGGCAATAATCAGAAATAGAAAAGTCGTTATTTGATATAGAAACCAAAAAGATAATAATAAATAACAATTCAACATGCTTCGAATTCTTTCTTGGAACTGTCGGGGCTTTCCATGGAACAAAGGCCCCAAACTAAGTTGGATCTCGAATGATGTTGATATTATTTTGTTTGTTGAAACTTGGGAGCACGAAGAATCTAAGGTCCCTAACATAGATGGCTTGCATTAGGGTCTACCTGGAATAAGCAATCCTCCCGTAGAGGCATTGGGGGTATAGCTTGTTACATTAAGAAGAACATCTCTCCCCATGCTAGGATTTATAAAAACGACCCTTACAACCAATATAGTTGGATAGAAATTACTGACATTTATGATAAAAGGAGCTACATAGCAATCTGTTATTTCCCCCCATCAATTCTAACTTCTATACGAAAAAGAATCTAGATAAAAGTAGTCCTACAATGGTTTAGAGAATGATATTTCTAGCCTAAGAAATGAAATCAATATTCTTTTAATGGGTGACTTTAATACTCAAACTTCAAGCAACCAAGCTATTCTTCTAAGCAATCATTCGAACCCTAATCCTCTTTGGTTAGACGAAGACTTTCCTCCGGCTAGCTGGTACAAAAAGAGTTTTGAAGAACTCGGGGAGAATTTGTGGATCAGAGCTAGTCAAGCTTTGTAGTGCTCAGGATCTCATAATTTGCAACGGTCTAAAGAAGTGGCCCAATTCCAGCCAGATGACCTGCATCCATGGGCTTGGTAGCAACGTGGTAGACTATGTTATCTCCAATCTCCCTCTATACAACGAAATAACAAATTTTGACATCTTAAACGACCATGAGCCTAACTCTGATCATAGGCCTTTACTTATAACTCTCAATTTTGTCATGCATAGAGATCCCATAGAAGGTAATCCTTATAGCCAAAAGAAGTTAATCTTTGATAGAAAAAAAAAAAATTATCTTTCTAAATGAGTTAAAAACTAATTTTTTTCCTTTATCTAGTATAAACAACATAGAAGGTCTCTATCATAATTTTACTACAACCCTCTCATATTTTGTTAAGAAGTTATCAAATGAAGTTTCAAGTAATAAAAGAAATAGCAAAATCAACCCATGGTATGACAAAGATTGTAAAAGTGCGAGGAAAGCAATTAAGGAAGTTGTTGATGAATCTCTTAAAATTGGCAAAATAAATATACAAAGCCCTAACTAAAAGGAAAAAAAGCAGTATATTCGTAAAAGATAAGAATCTCTTACACCTCTTTAAGGTAGCTCCTAAGAAATCTAGACGTAGATTTTAACTAGGAAAACTAAAGATAATAATAAAATTGCTTTACACGAATGGAATTTCTATCTTAAAAAGTGTTATGAATCTCCAAATGTCATGGATAACTTTGAAACCCTGCTCACAACAAAAGAAGTTTTCTCATTAGAGGACATTGATTTTGGGGTTAATCGCTTGGCTAATAGGAAAGGTAAGGACATTGAAGGTTACCAGGCGGAAATCTTAAAAAATGGAGGTCATGTCCTCATCCCTCACATTCACAAGCTTTTCAATCAAGAGGTCAAGCAAAGGTTTCCTAAACCATGGACTCAAAGCCTTATTATCCCTATTTTTAAAAGTGGGGATACAAAGAACCCCTCTAATTATCGAACAATTATGATCAGCCCTCTCCTAGCCAAGTTATATGGTATTATTTTGGAAAGGCAGTTAAGCATATGACTTGAAAGTGAAGGTTAGCGAGCTAAAGGCCAAGCGAGTTTTAGAAAGCAACACTCAACAACAGACCACCTCGTTGTGCTTAGGATCATTTTGGAGGAATGTCGCAATGATAAATCCATCCCTTTTGTTGCTTTGTGGACTTTAGAAACAACCTTTGGAACAGATTAGAAGAGTTAAAATTTCCTTTTGAGTTGAGAGTTGCCGCTATAAAGTTATACGAGAATGTAATTGCCAACTTAAAGAGCAATGAGGGGTGGTCGAAAGATATTAAGTGTAATATCAGAGTTAAACAAGGTTGCCCCCTCTCCCCTACCTTATTTGGCATTTACATTGACAAGCTAGAAGGTTCTTTAGAGGAAGTAGGATGTGCTGGCACGATCTTAGCTGGGATAGTCATCATCCTTCTTCTCTACAATGACGATATTATTATTCTCGCAAGGTGCCCATTTGATCTTGATAAGCAACTTATACTTCTTAAAGATTTATGCTCTACCATGGGTATGATTGTT
This sequence comes from Pinus taeda, assembly GCA_000404065.3. Classification (NCBI taxonomy): domain Eukaryota; kingdom Viridiplantae; phylum Streptophyta; class Pinopsida; order Pinales; family Pinaceae; genus Pinus; species Pinus taeda. The sequence continues at coordinate 76,884 of APFE031639829.1, read as the reverse complement.
AACACTGACAAAACAAATGTTATGATTATCAAATCCAAGAAGGACACTTACACTAATTTTATGTATGACAATAGTGACTTGGAGGAAGTGTCTTCCTACAAGTACCTAAGAATTGATATTCATCACAAACTCAGCTGGAACTATAGCATTGAGAAAAGGATTAATGGGGGATGGAAAGCTTATTTTGGTCTTGAAAATAATTGTAAAACGGAAAACTTCATAATGTAGGATAGAAAGAAGTTCATCTTTGAAACTTTAGTCACTTCAGTTATCTTATAAGGATGTGAGGTTTGGGGTTGTAGCATCTCTAGAGAATCCTTGAGAAAGATTGAGCAAATCCAGAAGCGTTTTATAACGTATAACCTCAAAATTAAAAGCAACACACCCTATCATATTCTCCTTATAGAAGTGGGTCTTTCCCCTATTGAGAGCCTAGCTATGACTAGGCTTCTGTTGTATAAGCACAAACTCAATAACATAGGGGACCATAGAAAACAAACAAACAAGCAAGCAAATAGAAAATAAAATAAAACTATTGGAGAATAAAATGGAGGCAATGGAGACTAGATTGCAGGTTATAGAAAAACAAAACCAAGATATATTTTTATAATATATTTTAAAATATATATAAAAATAAATAAATAAATATATATAATATATATATTTTATATATTTATATTTATATTTTTATCATATTTTTTACTTATTTAATTTAAATTGAAATAGATATTTTTAAAATTTAAAATTAAATTATTTTATTTATAGTATCTTATGAATTTTTCAAATTGCTAAATCCAATTAAAAAAATGGAGTAATTGCTTGGACTACTAAAAGTGGCCAAAATCTGAGCAAAAATAATTCAAAAAATCTTATAGATGCAGTGCTTGAATTATGTTTTTGATGGTGGAAATGGATTGAGCACCATAAAAAACTTTTGAGACACCTAATTTTTTTTAAGTTTAACACCTGTAACTTGGATTTACAAAAATTCTTACTAAATTTTCTTTCACTATAACCGAAATTTCCATAACTTTCCAAACAATTCCTCCCGCTAATTTAACCATGAAAATAACAACAAAATACCATCCCCGTTCGTCCAAATATTCCGCGGAACCGCCGAAAGAAGTAGGGGGTCTTTGCAGTAAGTGGAGGCGTCCATAATGATGCTTTGAGGCGCCATTACCGATAGCGTTAACTCAGATCTCTGTCCCTCTATAAATAAAATCGCATGGGCTAAGTATATGGAAAAATCGCTCTTTTTTTAACCATTGTCGCCGTCACCGCTAGCCTTACAATTCAGTACGGATCGATGAAATTCGAAATTTAGTTTGAATTATAAAAGTTATTTAATTTATGTGTGGGAGAAGGTTTTGATGACATTGAACATATTTAAAATTAGGAAATGGTTAAAAATATAAAAACACTAATAATATTAATAGGATTATAAATTGGCAAATTTGTTATTTTGGTTTTCATAATTAAATAATAATAAATATATTAAAATTATAGATTATTAAATTGGCAAATTTGTATTTTTGGTTCATAATAATAAATAATAATAATATATTAAAATTATAATATTATTACGAACAATGAAATGAAATGTGTATTGAAATTTTTATTAAGAAAAAGAAAAATATTTTAATCATATTAAAAAGAAAATAAGGAAAAAAAAGTTACTTTAAATATATTAGGAAAAAATTTAACAAAATTTAACTCGACAAAGTAGTCCTTATATGATAGGAAATCTTTTTCTATAAAAGATGAAATGATTTTCCCTTACAATATATGAGATTCCTGCACCTAGACTAATTTCTAGAACTAACTAATTAACTAAATATAAAAGTGAGAAGAAAAGTGGTTTTCCCAGTTCAATAAAAATCTGGAGTTGAAATTACAATAATCATTGAGCCTTAAAAAATAATTGCAATCTTCTAAACCAACTTTAACTCAATGTCATAAACAAATTACTTTGTCCTATATCTCCTCTCCTCAACTGTTGGTCACAAAGTTGACCACTTAAACCCAACGTTAGTCTTTTGTGTTAGTCTTTTGTGTAAGGGGAAAGTCACAAATCAACAAGTTAACTAAGGAATGCAAACAAAATAGCTTCATGGCTTCAAAAACAATGCTCCTATATGGCATAGAAGGTTCATTGATGCTTTTTATGATGTTATATTTGCATCATGTGTGAGAGCGTTAATCAACCTAAGGATATAGAGACTTCATAGTTTTCGTAGGGGATTCTAAGTGACATTGTGGAGGATACAGTGATACTTATGTAGTCAGATAATCTATCAAATATGTGTTGTTTTTAGAAATATATAGATTAATAACTGTTGTTAGATTGATTAAAAAAAGAAATGTATGAATAACATTTGGAAGAAAGTTATTCAACATATATATTATTTATTGTTATATTAAAAAAAAAATTGCCGCTACAAATCAAAGATTTGTTAATAGAGATTTCCTATTGAAATTGCAAAAATATATGAGTATAAAACCCTGATAATATTTTATTCTCTTTTCCAAAATTGTAGCAGAAGCTTCAATAGAAATTTGATATGACGCCGAAATATTTAGAAAAATACAAATTGAATAACAAGATAATTTGTAAGAATACAAGTGTTATCCCATAATATAATGCAGAGGATCCCATAATATAATGCAGAGGATCATTACTGTGAAAAATGATCTTAGTCACCAACACATGGTTATGGCTTGTCCATGAAACACGAAAGGTAGAATAGAATTATAGTCTATGTTATCTATCTTCTAGACTATCTAGATTTCTTAATAGTTAAGATTGTTCGCTTCCTTAAAGCACCTCATTGATCATGAAGAAAAGAGTTTATAAAAATTGTTTGAACCAAAACTGAGTTCAGCGATTTCTCAATATGTTTGGGTACCTACTTTGTATGACATATACTTAAAAGTTATATGCTAAAGTAAAAGTCGAGGAATGAAACAATTAATAATATCGAAAAATGTTTGAAAAATAGTTTTTTTAATAATATTTAAAAATATATTACCTTTTTTTTAGTCATGTATGGACAAGCACTCTGCAACCTTAATGGTCAGGTGGCCTTGAGTTTGGTGGCGCTAGGAAGAAATACAGACTATAGCAAGAGACAGACCCAAAAACCAAGAATCAGAAGAAAATGACAGAGGAGGAGAGGGGGGGAGCGATCCCCTCCTTTTGAGATGCGGCGACAAGGGAAGGCCAGAACACCAGTAACTAGGCGAGAGAAACAAGAAAACCAGGACCTGTCTTTGGAGCATGATGGCAGGCAGGCAGCAGAGGCAAATGTTTACCATGTGTGATGGAGAAACCAAGATTCATAATCCCGATGAACGAACTGGAGCGATACAGAATTTATATGAAAGACCATGCACTCATATGCAAGTTCATTGGAGTATGGCCGACGGAAAAGGGTCTCACCAAATGGATTCAACAAAAATGGCAACCCCGAGGCCACACCGAGCTAAAGTTGGGAGCAAGAGGCTTCTTCACAGTAATATTTTCGAACCTGTAGGATAAAGAAAAAAAATTGAGAATGGCCCCTATTTTCATTATAATGTTGGATTGTTCATGAGATACTGGGAAGAATGTTATAACCCAAACAAGGAAAAATTCTTGGCAGCCCCGGTATGGGTTAGGTTATTTTGCCTTCCAATGGACTTGTGGGACCCATAGATTCTAGAGGGCATAGGAAACACGATAGGCAGTTTTTTCAAAATAACAGAAACGACAAAAAAATGAAGATACACCTCATACGCTAGAATTTGTGTTTACATGAATATAGGTGACCTTATTTCAGATATAGTAGAGTTAGAGTATCATGAGAGGTCTCGCAACAAACCCTCGACTATGAACATATTCCATTCAAATTTAGAAGATGTCATGAGTATGGACATCTTTTTAAGGAATGCCCATTCAATATAGAAGAAGAGGAGCGCAGGCATAAATAGCAGAGGAGAAACCAAGAAGACAAGGAAGGGTTTCAAGAAGTAAAAAGAAAAAGAAGACAAACAAGAGAGAATACCAGTGGGGGAAAGAAAGAACAACAAGCCCAGCCTAGCAATACAAACATCTTTGAAGTACTACAAGAAGAAGAAGAAGATAACAACGAGACCCAAAATATGAACTATCTGGGGGGAAAGGAAAGGAAAGCAACATAAGCCAAGGTAAATCAAAACCCAAGAGGAAAGCCCAAAGTGAACTAACAGAGAAGGAGGAATAGGAAGAGAGGGAGAAGATGGATAACGCTACAATGGAAATAGATACAAGCATAGGAGAAGAACTAAGCTTAGAAGAAGAGGTGTTGAGAAAATTACTAAATGAATGGAAATACTTGGATGAACGATTCATTCCAGAAGAGAAAAAATGACTATACAGAGAAACATTTCAACAGTACTAAGCGAAACAGGGACAAGGGAAAATGGAGATGGTAGAACAACTAGGCCTTCAACAGGACAACACTAAAGACCACTAGAGCAAAGAAAAAGGTAGAAAGAAAAGAGGTCGAAGAAACCTATAGGAATCGATACAGATCATGGGAGAAATGCTAGTAAATACAGGGAGGGTAGTACTGCTATCAGCTGTATTCCACCAAATTAACCAAGCAACCCAATGATAATTACATCTTGGAATATAAGAGGCCTTAATAGTAAAGGAAAACAGAGACACTTAGCAGAAAGGCTAAAAAAATAAAAACCCCAACTAATGTTGATACATGAAACAAAAATCTAAGGAAGGAAAATGGAGGAAATCCTAAAAAAAATAAAATCGAAATATGAATGCATGTCAATAGATGCGAAAGGCAGTGCGGGTTGTATAACAATACTATGGAATCTTGCAGAGATTACTGTAGATTACTGGATAGGCATGAAAAGAATCCTCACGGGACGATTCCAGCTAATCGGAAATAGAGAATGGTTTCTAGTCTCTGCAGTATACAACCCTCATATCCCAGCGAAAAGAGGAAGCTTCCTCCTTCAATTACAACAGCTTGGAAAACTCCAAAAGGGGAAATTGTGGATGATAGCAAGGGACTTTAACTTGACAACATCAATAGAGGAGAAGAAAGGAGGTCTGCAAAGAGAAGAGCTAGAGATGGAGAGGTTCAGGGACCTTCAAGCAGAACTAAAATTGGTAGATATTCCAAGCATAAATGGAAAATACACGTGGAACAATCGAAGGGGAGGGAGCAGACAGAGAGCATCTAAGTTAGACATATTCTTAGCAACACAACACTTCATTGGAAAAGATATTTTCTATGAAGCAATAATCCTCCCGTGTTTAGGGTCGGACCATTGGCCTATTAAATTACAAATAGCTATGAATCATCATAAACATAATAGACCCTTTAGGTTTGAGGCATTCTGGCTAAGAGAACCCACCTTTATCGATAAAATGAAGAATTGGTGGAAAGAGACTGAGACTGTGATAAAAGGAAGAAACCAAATGCACACCCTACAACTCAAACTAAAAGACCTAAAAGGGAGGATAAATAAATGGAGCAGAGAAGAATTTGGAAACATACAGAAGGAACAAGAAACACTCCAGATAAATATGAAACAAATACAACATAAAATCATAGAGGAAGGAAGAAGCGAAGAGCTGGCAGAAGAGGAAGTACTGGTGCTAAATAACCTAGAAGAAAGGAGAAAACAAGAGGAAATCCTTTGGAAACAAAAATCAAGAATTCAATGGCTAAAAGAAGGATAAAGAAACGCAAAATTCTTCCATAAAGCAATGGTACAACATAGACAGCAAAACAAAATTTTCTCCCTAAAGGACCAGCAAGGCAACAGGCTAACTCAGAAAGATGAAATGGAGAATCTGTTGGTTCAACATTTCAAAGGGCTCTTGACATAACCAAATATCAGAAGGGAGGACAACATTTGCAAAATTAGTCAACATATCCCCAAACTAGTAAATAGAGATAAGAACTTGGTTCTCCTAAGAGTCATAACGAAAGCAGAGGTGGAGGAGGTCATCAAAAATATGGCAAAGAATAAAGCACCTAGGCCTGATGGATTCACTTTAGAATTCTTTCAAGCTACGTGGAACTTCATGAGCAAAGACATAGTGAATGTAGTAGAGGAATCCAGATGCACCAAAAGAATGCATCTGGCCCTGAACGCCACATTTCTAGCCCTAATACCAAAGACAGAGCACTCAGAAGAACCACAAGAATTCCGAACTATAGCTCTTTGTAATTTTATATATATTAAATCTTAGCTACAATAATGGTGAACCGACTGAAACCAATACTACCTGGGTTGATATCCTAGGAGCAGATAGGGTTTGTCAAAGGCAGACAAATAACAAACGTCATAGTGGTGGCACAAGGAGCAATACACTCATTGAAAAATTCAAAAAACCAAAGAGATGCTGATAAAATTAGACTTAGCCAAAGCTTATGAAAGACTAAATTGGGGATACCTCCAAAAAATCCTAAAGGCATTCGACTTCGATGAAAGATGGATAAGTTAGGTAATGTCAATGATTACCACTCCAGTTCTGTCAATACTTCTTAATGGATCACCTACAAAAGCTTTCAATGCAACTAGAGGGCTTAGACAAGGCGACCCGTTATCTCCGTTCTTGTTTATCCTTGCAGCCGAAGGACTAGGAAGACTCATAAAAGCTAAATTATACAACGAACAATATAAGGGCCTAAGACTCTTGGGAAATGATCTCCCTCTAACCCACCAGCAGTTTGTTGATGACGTCATGCTGTATGGATAGGCAATGCTCAAAGAAGCAAAAAAAATGGAAATTCTCACAGACTTCACAAGTGCCACTAATACAGAGATAAATAAAGAGAAATCATATATATATATTTCTTCAACACCCCAGCACCCTCACAAGGTTTCCTGGCAAGAACCATGGGATTCAGAATTGGGGATTTCCCTACAAAGTATTTAGGTATCCAGTTAAATGACCAGCAAAATAGAGTGGCCAACTAGAGTACCTTGACAAGAAAGATTCAATGGAAAATGCAAAACTGGACATTCAGGGTGTTGAATACTCTGAGCCGTATCATTCTGCTAAAATCAGTGCTTCAATCCATCCCGATATACCAACTTACCAGTCAATCCACCCCTAAAACAGTCTTCCAGAATGGTAGACATGTTCAAAAAAAAAATTATGGCAAGGGCCTAGCATGACAAAGAAATGGGCGCTCCTATCCTGGAGCTGGCTGAGCAAATCCCTAAAAGAGGGAGGACATGGACTTCAAGATCCGTAGATCTTGAATTAGGTAATGGGGGCAAAGTTGTGGTGAAGATGGACATAGGGAGGGCTAGACCTTTGAAAAGGACTGTGGGAGAGAAAATATGATATTCCTAGGTCCCTAGAAGGAAAGCTGAGAAGCCAAAATAAGAAGAAAGGCTCTGCAATATGGAATCTTGCCAGTGCCAACATGGATCTAATCAGAGATCACATCTTTTGGGAAGTCAGAGGAGGGGATAAAGCCAAGTTCTGGGAAGAAGCATGGAAATAGAGAGAAAAAATCAACAACCAGTCGTAGCTCAAAGAGATCCACCAATTCACCAGCTTACTAGTGCCCGGAAACAGAAGGATATTGGAGAAAGTGGAAACAACAGGGAAACTGGCCAGAAGCACTAGCAACACCCCAATGGGAACTCTATGACAAGGAAACAGAAACAAGGAAAATAGCGATAAAAAGAAGGTTCAGACACTCTAAGATGGGGCCATAGAATCAAAGACATGTTTACAATAGGAGAAGGCTACCAAATAAAAGCAGGACACAACAGACATCCAAAAACAAAAAAAAATGGGAAAGCATATAGAAAAAAAAAACATTGCCAAAGGTAGCCTTCTTCACCTGGATCCTGAGCCATGGGAGGGATTAACTTGGGACCAATTGAAAAAAAGGAATGCAAGACGCATTGAGATGTGCCCTCTACAGAGAACAGGAAGAGACAATAGAGCACCTAACCAACACCTGTAAAGTTAGCGAAAACCTGTGGAACAACATCAGCAAATATTTGAAATTAGCGACAGAAATATAAATAGTATGCAAACAACGATAGAGAACTAGAGGAAAAAACCATACTAGAACACGGTCCTGGATAGGGCTTGGAGACTCTCGCTAGGCTTTGTTCTGTGGAATATATAGAAAGAACGAAACCTGAACCTAAAGCCAAGCATGATGCACGAGCCAACCAGGAAACACCAAATCAATGAGGCAGAGGAGGTCAACCACTTCAGAAGACCCCATAAGGGGTTCATCAAACTAAACTTCGATGGGGCTATGAAAGGGAACCCTGGTGAGGCAGGGACTGATAGAGTCTTCAGAGATGATAGGGGGAGGACCCTTAAAATCTATGTGATGGACTATGACAACACTACAAACAATGAAGTAGAGTTTCATGCACTGAAAAAAAGGGTTGGAAATCGCAATAAGAGAGAAATACCAAAAACTACAGGTTGAAGGAGACTTGAAAATGGTAATTGATATAGTCAAACAGCTACAACAAGGAACCCAATGGGAGAAGATCAGTTGTAGCTGGAGAACCACTAGGCTGGTGCAGGAGAGTGGCAAACTTACCAGACATTTAGACTACATCCTACCCACATATTTGAGAAGGAAAGGCAACGCACCAGCAGACAACCTGACAAATTGGGGGAGCAGTCATGTAGGAAGAACCTTGGGCGCAAACGAGGAAGAGCTATCTCAAATGGAGGAGATGGAAAACTTAGTAAAAATCCTAGAACACGACGAAGGAGGAGAGGGGAACCCCCAATCAGGGGGCAACACGGGAAATCCAGAGGGACCAGGGAGATGTGAACGGGAAGGGAGAGGAAGAGGACAAGTGGGGAAACGGAGAGACAAGGGAAATGAAGTGAGCAGATAGGTAAGAAGGCAAGTGGCGGAGCAGAGCAAAGAAGGTAGAACCCCCGAGAGAATGAGGGCGGTGACGGATGAGCTTGGTAGCAAAGAGGGTAGGGCAGTAAGCAGGGGAGCAGGCAGAAGGATGTCAGCAAGTGGCAGGACAAGGACAACACGTACATGGCAAGAGCAGCCGGGAGCAAGTCGCAGGACAAGGACAACACGTACATGGCAAGAGGAGCAATGAGAGGAGGTGGCAGCCAGGACAAGGGGGTAGCATTCTGAGGTGACGGCGTAGGTATCAGCGCAGATAATAATTCCAGATAGGTGGCAGTAAAGGTAAGGGACAGGAGGGAGAGGGGCATAGAACTTAAAGGAAATCAGGGCATAGTTAGACGCATGTAGATGACAGAGACAAGAGCTAGAGAGAGGAAAGGTGGCCGAAGAGCAACGATCCAGCCTGCGGACGAAAGCAGCATCAGACCTGCAAGTTGGTATGTAGTTCCTCTATTCCCCAACCTCGTAAGGCTCAGGATTAATTTCAGTAGGAATATAGGAAATATGATATGGAAAAAGAATGAGCCTGTCAAGGAGGAACCCAGACCCTCCTGCGACCCTGGTTTAGATAAAATAAAAGTGTTTGTGAAAACTCAGGGAAGGGAGCTAAGGTGGAAGAGACTAGAACCCAGGATGGGAGAGGACTATACCACGGCAAAAGCTCAAATTAAACTCAAACAAAGCATGATTATAGCCACCCCTATAGGAAATGATGGGAGGGATCCAGAAGGTAACGAGGAAGCACCTCGGGGAAGAAAAAAATCAAGGAAAATTAAGAACCATGGAAACAAGAAACCTCTAGGGGAGGTATTTAGAGCCAACACTCTGAGGGAAGACCTAGACAAACTAGAGAGACCCTGGGAAGGGAGGAACAGAAAACCGACCTTATCTTGGGAAGAACCCATGCGGATGCCCAGAACAAGCAGGCTGCGTGCCGACTATTGCCGTGGAGGGAAAACGGTAAGAGATCCAAGAAAGGAACGAACCCATAACGAGGAGAGGACTGGTGGCATTTCGATGGAAATCCCGAAGGAAACAAACCCTGGAAACGGAAGTGATAACAGAAAGGAAATGGGTAGATGGGAAATTGTTTTATTTTACTATTATAATTCTGATAAATGCAATGGCTATGTGATAGGTCTCACCTCACACCACAGACAACACAGTGAGGAAGACAGAGAACAACGAGAAGAAGACAGTTACAGGTAAGCAGGGAGTAACATGGCACTCAGGAGAGGCAAGAGAGATAACAAGAAGGAAGAAGGAACAAGTTGTTCGAACAATAAAAGAGGGAGGAAGTCGGGCAGTGAACACATGAAAACTCTTATTGACGCATATATGGCAGGGAACCCGCCGGACATCAAAGCCCAAATTGTTGGTTGGAAGAGAGAACTGAATGACAGTATCAAGAACTAGGACATCCCCACGGAGGAGTGGGAAGGCATGGTTCCTGATCCAGGGAATTCTCAAGGTCTTCACTCTCTCTTCAGGCAAACCATACAGCAGTATTGGGTAATGAAGAATGTGGTGGCACGAGCCATGACCCTGAATCGAGAACAAGCAGCGGGTGATGGAACAGAGGCATAGGAGAAAAAAAAGAAAAGAATACAGTCAAGGCTAAACTAATCATGGAAATAGCAACAGTTCAGATATAGACCTACAGAAACAACTTGGCCTTGGGAAGAATTAAGCAGACACTACAAGATATGAAGAGGAGAATTGAGCAGACACTACAAGATATGAAGAGGAGCGAGATGCCTGGCTCCTGTGCCAAAGTGCCAGCACCAATAATATCTTCGAATGAGGATTGATGCAGCGGTCCAGTTCAAATCTGATAAAATTTTGGTGATATGCATTCACTTGTTTAATTTGTTTTATCTGAGCAATAGTATAGAAAGTCAAAACAATGTTGCTAGATGGATAGTAAAAAACCTTTTTAAATTTTGGACAAGTTTCAATGCAGATAGGTGGCTACCTGGTTTCCTTTGGGCAGGTAAGACACTTGGAACAAATGGAAGTCTCTGATTTTGGAAAATTAATATAAATAAAGGAAGCATTGCCAAGTTTACAAAAAAAATATATTTTAAAAAACATTTTTGTTTTCAAAGTCAAATATTTTAAGCTGTATTGTTCCATTCTAAACGGATAGTGGTCAACATGCAAATCAATTGCTAGAATCCTACTTTTGGCAAAGGCATAACATTTCATCTAGAACAAATCCAACATTAAAACTTCATTTTGATACAATTGTTATAACTTTTAAGATTATTTTGATAACTTATACTTAATTATCTTATATATATATATTATATATATATATATATAATTAAAATTCAATTAAGAAATGTTACAAATCCAAATCCTTTATGGATAAATTACATGGTCATAATCTCAATACATCTTCACTATATAATTATAAGTTTCATAAATTTATACATTTAGAAGTCATAAATAGCTTATAAAAAGAAGATAAGTAATTGGGAAAGTAGGAAATGAACTCCATAAACTTTGGCAATAAAAATGGGAATCAAACTTACTAACTTTTGTAATTAGAAAACAATTCTTACAAATCCAAATCCTTTATGGATAAATTACATGGTCATAATCTCAATACATCTTCACTATATACTTATAAGTTTCATAAATTTATACATTTAGAAGTCATAAATAGCTTATAAAAAGAAGATAAGTAATTGGGAAAGTAGGAAATGAAGTCCATAAACTTTGGCAATAAAAATGGGAATCAAACTTACTTTTGTAATTAGAAAACAAAAAGACAATTATTATTAATAGTATTTTTTTTCTAAATTAATATTTTTTAAATATTATTTTTATTGAAATGAATTTTGTGTAAAGATTTGTAAATTACATAAACAGAAAAATGAATTAAAATAATACATTTAAATTTTAATTACAACATAACAAAGCATTTTAATTATGTTTTAATGTATCTACATTATTTTTTAATTGTTTAACTCTCAACATCAAATAATATTATCTAATTATTTGCTTCTTTGTTTACCTCTAAGTTTTCTTTCAAATTTGAAAATATTAAAAAAAAAAATCAATGTATTTCTTATCATAGTATTTAAAATACATCATAGTAATTATAAAATACATCATAGTAATTATACATTATATTAAATTTAATTTAAAATTTTATTATTATTATTATTATCATAACAAAGTCTATTTATAGATTAAGAATCTCCATAGTAAAGTGGAGATAGATATTAGTGATTAAAAATCTTGTTCCATATTTTCTTACATCTATATATATTAATTATTTTATAATTAATAATAATAATTTAAAATAAAGTTTCTAGAGGGGAAAAGGGCCTATACTTGGATTACAAGAACACAGCCTTCTGCTGCCGCAACTGCCATCGCACAGGGCACCTTCAGAGCTCTTGTCCCTCGATGCTTGCCCAAAAGAAGAAAGCCAATCCTAAGCAGAAATCCAAAAGTTGGAAGCCTCATGACCCACCCCCCATGGACGATTTTCATTTCAGCTCGGATGAAGAGGAGGAGAGTGAGGAAGGAGTGGAAGCCAAGATGGCATAGGATCCGCCCTCGGTTGAGCCTGAGGATTTGTCTGTCCAGCCAATGTCTCAGAAAAGGAATCATGAATCCTCTACCTCGGATTTAGATAAGGAAACCTCTCAGTCAGTCCAACTCAGTTTGCAAATCATGCCAGCTCAGCAGTGCCCTCCTGAATGGGTCAAAGTTGGTAAAAAGAAAGGGAAAAAATGCTGAATAGTTGATTCTTCCCATGTTGGGTAAAATCCTATGCTCTGTTTTTGCTCCCCGGTTCTTCTAGTTACTTCCTACTCAGCTCTACTCTCTTCTTTTTTCTTCTAGGAGCCTAGGTGGATTGCCTATCCTTTCCGGCTGCCTATGTTCTTGTTTCTCTTGGCTGTAACTTCTTACTGTACTATATGTTCTCTTAATAGAATTAGTTTTTACCAAGAAAAAAATAATTTAAAATAAAGTTATAATTATGTTGATTAATTAAAAAAAAATATTATGTAAATAAGTGTTATATGAAATGATTTATAGTTTATATGGTCAACATTGTATTGATAAGCCATGGTATTCTAACAAAGTCTAAATCTTCATAATAAAATGGGGCATGGTTTTCCTTGAATAATAAGGATGAGTCAACTTGCATTTGCATAGCCACTGTTGGCTATCCCTATTGGTTTGACAACTAAGTTATGATAGGTATATGATTAAATCTCCATGGATAAGAATCTTGTTTATTATTATTATATATAATGGACTTAGAATATGCCCTAGAATTGTTTATGCTTAGCTAAGAGCTTGTTGGAGGAAACATGACTATGACCCAAGACCCTGAGGCATTTGGCAAGAGTGAAAGTCCACCCCTTTATGGACCACCAATGAGTAATTACTACTCTCTTATGGACCATTCCTTAAATAACAAGGATGAGCCAACTTACATTTGCAGATAGTAGTTATTCTTGGCTATCTCCATTGTTGATTTGACAACTGAGTTATGATAGGTTTACTTTTTATAATTAATAATTATATTGTTTAAAATAAAATTATAATTTATTTAGTTTTATGATTTTTAAAATTTTAACAACTTAAAATGTATTATGAAGTGCTTTAATGTTTATCTATATTTATTGATCATTTGATTTATAAGACAACGCTAGTTTAATGAGTTTTTATGGATTTTCCAACTATCAACATTTACCAATAGCTGAATTTATAATTTCATTTAATTTATATATGTGCATTTAATTTATATAGCTATGCTAGTTTAATATTACTCCAAGAAAACTTTCCTCTAATAAAATTAATAATTTTACCACATTAACAATATTCGTTTTTCTCAATAAACTTAACATTCATAGTTAACAATACCTTTATTTTCTTTTAATATAATTAGAATCATATTTATTTTTAATGATTATTTTTTTCATTATCATTATTAGGATATTTTTTCATTATCATGTAAATCCTAAATACAACTCAACTATATTCCTATTAATTCATAACTAAAAAAATATTTATCTATAATCATTATTACATTATTCTAATTATGTCTAAATCTTGACTTTAAAATATTAACAATTTTTCCACATTAACCATTTACTTTTTAATAAACTTAAAAAACATTTACTTTCCTTTTAATAAAGTTAGAACTCAACTATATTCCTAAAGGAAACTCACCTATATTCTTATTACACCATGAATTCAACATACTATCTAAATACAAATGCATGTGGTGTCTTAAACCCTTAAAATACAAATACATGTTATTTGAAACATTTAAAATGCAAATAAATATTATCTAAAACCTTAAAAACTTTATAAGTGGGTCCATAATACAACTCACTTATAACATTACTCAATCATAATTTCAATGCAGCTATAACATCTATAACATTTTAAAATCATGACTTCAAAAATTACAACATGAGAAACTCAAGTCATTACATGTGCATAATACAACTCATCCACAACACTATAAATCATGATTTAAAACTCAATTATAACACGACAAACACAAACTATCCATAACGCTATAAATCATGATTTCAAATAATAAAAACACAAATCAACTATAACAACTCCAACACTCGGGAGCGATGGAGCGCGGTGACAGGGAGCGAGGTGACGGAGAGATCTGGGTAGCTGGAGCAGGGCCAGATCTAGGCCGTAGGGCTGCGGCTAGGGCCCAGTCACGAGGGCTGGAGAATAGTTTTTTGCCTGAAGACCTCGTCCAGGTAGCAGACGCGGGCGATCAGCAGGTGTTAGCATCCCCCTGCATAAACAGACACTTGGAGTTTCCGATACGGAAGTTTTTACCACAGTCGGTAACAGAACGGGTTTTTTTGATCCAGTTTTTTACATTCCCCAACTTTCCGACAGCGACGGTACCCCCAGCACGTAACCATGGTTGTTGCAGAGGAAGGAATCGACCTAAACCCGTCGATGGAAGACATACTTTCTGTTTGGGGTAAAGACCCAACTCCCCAGAATGTTGAACACTATTTCGGGCCGGTGGAAACCCTAGACCCTAGTCTGGTCAGTTCGAAGTTTGAGAAACAGGCAGTTTCACCTTTCTCTCTGCCGAAGAGTCTAGGAAATTCTGGAAAGGCTCGCCAAGAAGCTAAGGGCGATCTTTCGAATGTTCCCATAATCCAGGAGACTACACAGAACCAGATCCTGCTTTCCGGCGGCAGCAAAGGGTTTCTAGGGCTTGATGATCCAGTACTCTCAGGCGGGTTGGAAGACATTGTCATCCTCGGTTCGAAGTTAGGGCACAGTCCGGGTGGCAATGCAAGAGCTTCGGCTCCCGTCACAAGGGCTTCAATCGCAGCAGGCAGACATAATGCGAAAGAGAGAGGAGGGCCGGAACAGTTTACAAAAGCCACACAAGAGTCGAAGGGGGAAGATAGGCAGTCCGTCAAAGGGCCTCTGGTATCTCTTCAGTCCCATATTGAATCTCAAAACTTTCTTCAAAATTCGTCAAAGGACTATCGTTCGGAGGACGTTGTCCCCCCTCAATCCTCTGGCCCAAGTGCGAGTCATGAGAGACAGGAATCTGAAGGGTTAGGGGACATTCCCAGGGTTTCAAAAATCCCCGAGGGGCAACGGAAGAAACAGAGATTAGTCAAATCCCAAGGTGTTGAAGGAAATCTTGTCCTTGGGATGGATGTAAAAATAGAAGAAGCTCTGGTGGTAGCTGAACGCACTCTTGTTGGTAGAGTTAGAGGGAATTCCTTCTCCTCTAAGTTCATCAAATCTTGGGGGAAGCGGAACTGGAATTCGGACCTTATCAGAGACTTTCTGGTTTTGTCTCTCCCGAAAGGTTG
Source organism: Pinus taeda (assembly GCA_000404065.3). NCBI lineage: Eukaryota > Viridiplantae > Streptophyta > Pinopsida > Pinales > Pinaceae > Pinus > Pinus taeda. The sequence goes on along the minus strand of APFE031639829.1, from coordinate 61,109 downwards.
GTTTTCGGTCCGGTTTGAATCCAAAGAAGCGACTGATTGGGTTTTGCAGAGAAATTGGTCTCTTGGGCACATTCCAGTGCTCCTCAGAAATTGGAGCCCTATGTTCGATCCAGTGCACGAAAAAATGGATGTCTTTCCGGTTTGGGTTAGGGCACCAGGCCTTCCTTTTTTCCTATGGGAGGAATCAGTGTTCATGGCGCTTGGGAATAGATTGGGGATTTATCTAGAGACGGACATGTCTTTCTTGGAGACAAATAACAGATCTATGGCCCGGATTCTGGTAAATTTAAACCCTAGTGGAGGACTGCCAGAAAAAATCATTCTTCAGTATAAGGAATTCACCTTTGAACAAATCCTAGACTATGAGTTTTTGCCGTTCCGATGCCATCGTTGCCATGAATATGGGCATTTGGCAAAGGATTTTCCATTGGGAAGAAGACGTCAAAGGTTTTTGCGAACGAGGGGAAGGCTGGATTCATCGCTTACATGGTCTCAGTATCTAAACAATGAAGCCGCTGCAAATCTGGAGAAGGAACCAAGGGATTCAGAAATGCATCAGGGGATCCATGTGCAGGATGTTGATTTTCAGGAACCAACGACGGATCTGCCAAAAGAAGGAGCGATTAATGAGGATGATCAAAAGGCCGAGGTTGAGGAAATCCCAGGCATATCTCCAAGCGATGTCGAGGACCATAAGGGCATGCCTTTAAATCCATCTACCTCTTCTATTATTGAAAAAAAAGGTGAATTTTTGGATAATCATATGGAAGAGGACCTGCCCAAAATTTTTCCCGAAAGCTCTGTTAATAATAAAATTTTGGTTGATGGAATGTTGGGAAACTGCATTGAAACTCGCATTGAAAACCTCTCAGATGCCATTCCTTCCCTGGATCTGAATAGTGAGGGGTGTTGCCGAGATCCTTCCCACTTGGACCAGCCCCCCCCTTGTCCTTACAACCTTCACTCTCTTGCTTCCAAACCTGTTTCCTTCTCTGCTGTTGGGGGCATTGACCCTCATCCACCGTAGTCACAGCCAGACAAAAAGAGGGGTAGGAAGTCAAAACTCTCAGTTGCCAAAGTACAGGCTATCTATGATGTGGCAGATGGGAAGCAGCTCTCCAACATAGGGGCACTTAGAGCAGTGCAAGCCCCCGGCATTGTTCCAAAATGATCCTTCTCTCTTGTAATTGCAGGGGTTTAGCCAATAAACCCAAAAAATTGGCTTTGCGGGAGTTAGTTCTGGAATCAAAGGCGGATGTAATTCTCCTCCAGGAGACCCTGGGGAAAGGAGAAGAGGTGGTTTCTATGCTCAAAGGCCTTCTCCCAGGTTGGGTTTTCTCGGCATTGGATTCCGATGGTCACTCTGGTGGTATGGCCTTGGGATATAGGGAAGGTCGAGTAAAAATCCTGAATCAATGGGGAAGGAAACAGGCAATGGGGATTGAGTGCCAATCTTTAGAGTTTGAATTCCCCTTTTCTATAATCAACATTTATGGGCCTTGTCAAGGAAGGATCCCCTTCTGGAATGATCTGATGGAGAGCTCCCTTGTAAAGAATAACCCTGTGGTGATGGGTGGCGATCTGAACTTTTCTATAGGCAGAGCGGAGTCCTGGGGTCCTAATGCAAGAGAGGATCCACAATCTGATTTCTTTAGGAACCTTCTAGCCTCCAACAATCTTATAGAAGCAAATTTCATCAAGCTGAAGCCTACCTGGAGAAATAAAAGAATTGGAGAAGCTAGGATGGCAAAACGCTTAGATCGCTTCTTAATCAATGAGGATCTGGCCGCTGATATCCCTTTACTCAGGAAATGGACAGCAGAAAGGGGGTCTTCGGATCACTTCCCGATCTATATGGAGCTCTCTAAGGGTCCATCGAAACCCCCCTCTCCCTTCAAATTCAATATCTCCTGGCTCCAAGAGGAATCTTACAATAAGCTGTTTAACGAAACCTGGGTTCACCCTGTCAGAGATGCCCAGGAAAATAAAGGTTTCTTATTCATGGAAAACCTCAAAAGACTGAAAAAGGAAACAATATCCTGGGCAAAGGAGTGGCATAAGAAACAGAACGAGGATCTAACCAGGATAAATGAGGAACTCCAGAGGCTTGAAAGTATAGAGGCGGACAACTACTTTTCCCAAGAACCAAAGGAGAAAATTATTGGTCTGGAGAAGCTTAAGAACCAAATCCTGCTGGCTAAGGAGGAAGAATGGAGGCTCAAGAGCAGGGCTATCTGGCTCAAAGCAGGGGACGAAAACACCAGGTTCTTCCACAATTATGCCAAAGGTAGGAAGAGTGCCAATAACATATGGAGTCTTAAATCTGAAGATGGAAGGGAAGCTAAGACTTTCGAGGCCCTCTCATCCCTGGGGGTAAACCATTTCCAATCTCTCTTCAAAGATCCTGGTGAGATTACCATAGCAGAAATCATCCAGACAGCTCAATGCTTTCCTAGCTATGTGGAGGAGGAAGAAGCGGATCAATTAATGGAGCCAATTTCCAAGGAGGAAGTGGAAAATGTAATAAAGTCTATGGCAAAAGAGAAAAGTCCTGGACCGGATGGCTGGTCAATAGAGCTATTCTCTCACTTTTTTGAGCAGATAGGAGCAGAAATCACAGAAGTGGTGGAGGAGTCGAGATTAAAGGGGGAAGTCTACAGCTCTCTCAATGCAACCTTCATCGCACTCATTCCTAAAAAGGAAGCCCCTGACTCTTTCGAGGACTTCAGACCTATCTCTTTGTGCAATAGTATCTACAAGATCATTGCAAAAGTGATTGCTCTCAGGATCAAACCAATTTTATCAAGGCACATTTCTCCTGAGCAATTTGGGTTTTTGAACGGAAGACAAAACCATGAGGCTATAGGTGTGGCTCAGGAGGTCCTTCACAGTGTAAAGCTGAAAAATAAGAAGGGAGGGGTAATCAAAATTGACCTCTCGAAAGCATATCATAGGATAAGCTGGTCTTACATTCGCTTGCTCTTAACTCATCTTGGTTTCAAAGTGGACTTCATCAGATGGATCATGGGGTGTATTACAAATGTCAGCTATGCTATCCTCATCAATGGAGCTGCCTCCCCTTTCTTCAAAGGACAGAGAGGGCTGAGGCAAGGATGCCCTCTGTCACCCTTGCTTTTTCTCCTAGTGGCTGAAGGGCTCAGTCAGCTGATTCATAAAAGCAAAAGGGAAGGTAAGGTGAATGGAATTGAGGCAGCTGTAAACCTGTGCATTACTCATTTACTTTTTGTAGATGATATTCTGATTTTTACTAATGGCTCTCTTAATGAACTCAAGGAGTTAAAAATGATTTTTGAGCTGTTCCTAAAAGCAACAGGAATGCAGATCAATCCTAGGAAATCTCAAATCATAGAAGAGGGCCTAAATAGAAATGACAGGGATCAGTTCAGTACATATTTTCCTTATGAAATGTGCAGCATGGACTCGCCCTTCAAGTATCTGGGTTTCTGGCTGAAGCCAAATGATTACAGGAAGGAGGACTGGTCTTGGTTAATTGCCAAGATTGAGGCTAGAATCAGTCACTGGAGCTTCAAATGGCTTTCCAGAGCAGGGCGCTTAACCCTTCTCAAATCTGTGCTTCTTGCCATTCCAGTATACTGGGTAGCGCTAACCTGGGTACCAAAAGGAATTCTGGAGAAAATAAGGAGAATTTGTAGCAGATTCCTATGGACTGGGAACAAGGAATCTACGGTTCTCCCTTGGGTTGCATGGGAGAAAGTGGCGAGACCAAAGGAATGGGGTGGCTGGGGAATAAAAAATCTACCAGATTTCATACTTTCTTTAGCTGCCAAATCAGGTTGGCGCCTCATAAAGATGGAAAACCTATGGATAAGAACAGTGAAAAGGAAATACATTGACCCTCTTCCTTTGGAAGACTGGATCAGAATCCCAATCAAGCCTCAAAAGCATGCTTCTGCTATCTGGAAAGCCACTCTTGAATCTTTTAAGGTGATAGAGCAAGGTCTTGCATGGAAGATTGGGAACGGTGAAAAGGTAAAGATTGGAAAGGACCCTTGGGTGGGCTGCAATGAGAGTTTTGCCCTCTCCCCTGAATTGATCGAGCATTTGGATAGGAAAGGCCTTCGCTTCCTTAGCCAAGTGGAGAAGATTGGCCACTCATCCATCTGGGGGCAAGCATGGATGAATGGAGAAGAGCTGGATTTGGATCAGAGGTGGTGGAATGATTGGCATATCTTTACTCAGGAACTTATCAGAACCAATGTAAGATTGTCCGACAGGCAAGATGAGTTAATTTGGGCGCATGCAGACTCCGGATCATATGAACCCAAACATGGATACTCTTTCCTTATGTCAAGGAAGGGATGGGGAGATCCGGAATGGTGGTCAAAACTGCTCTGGAAACTAAAGTGCCCTCCTAAATCTAAAATTCTTTTCTGGTGTCTACTAAGGAGAAAACTCCCAACTTGGGACATCCTTCAGACCGGATTCATGATCGGGCCGGGGCGATGCACCTTGTGTAAAGCAGACGAAGAATGCATAAACCACCTCTTCTTAAAATGCTCGGAGGCTCAAAAGATATGGGGCGAGTTTAGGAAACTCCTGAACAAACAGTTTGTTTGGGAAGGGGACAATATCCTAGAAGTCTGGCAGAAGTGGTGGAATGAGCATCCGGATGGGAACCTTAGAAACCTCCTGCTCATCATTAGCTGGGGGATCTGGATAGCTAGGAGCAAAAGTATCTTTCAGGATAAAGAGACTCAGGTAGAAATCTCTGCAGCACAGGGAGCTGCCATATTCGCTAGTATTCCAGAACCAAAGGTCTCCACCTCCCATCGAATTGTCCCTGAACCTCAGATTGTAGAAGGAATCCCTTGGGCTTTTTTTGATGGTGCCTCCCAAAACAACAAAGCAGGAGTTGGAATTGTCATCCATGAATCTCCCTCCCACTCCTTAAAAGCTTTTGTGGGTTTAGGATCTGGCTCAAACAATTTTTCCGAATTACTTGCTCTCAAACACCTTTTATGCTGGCTCATTCAAAGGCACACCCTCTCTATTCAAATTTTTGGGGACTCTCAAATTGTGATCAGATGGGTAACTGGTCAACGTGCATGCAACAATCAATTATTAATTCAAATTCTGGGAGAGGTTCAAAGATTGAAAACAAGATTTAACAGTTTTTCCATATGTCATATTTACAGGGAAAGAAATGAGTTGGCAGACAAGCTATCTAAAGACGGTCTTCAACAGGTTCTGGGCAGTTGGCAAATAGAAGAAGAAGATCAATGCCAAATCAGCAGATCAGATCAGCCTCCATATTATCATCCGCCTTGATCTTTGGCAGGAATTTTTTTGTCTTTTTGCTGCTATCACGTTTTCTGTGTATCACAAAAAATGGCTCTGTTAAAACTTTTATCAGCTACGAGTTGTTTTCCTCAGCCATGAGGAGACCCGGTTGGACAGTTTTTCATAGTCTGGTTATGTGCAAATTTTTGGTCACAAAAGAGCACAAGACAGGTTCTCATCCATTGACAGCCACAACTCCAAAACAGGGATAGATAACAGGCAGAAAGCTATTTTTGAATCCATTTTTTGACAGGCTCTCAGAGCAAACAGTGATGCTTATGCATATGAAATGTAAACTTTTTATAATCTTAATAAAAAGTTTCGATTTTTTCCTTTGGAAAAAAAAACAACTCCAACACTCGAGAACCTTTGCATGTAATCACATACTAAAACTTAGTTATAATTTTACCAAGATTTCGGAGCAACTATAAACACTCTTAAATCATGACATCACCCCTTCAAATGCATAATAAACTGAACTTTTCAGTGTTAGGCTGGCTATCACAATGCATGTTTTATGTTAAACTTTTAATGCTATTATATGTCATCTCTTAAATCTTTAAACTTTAAATGCTAATAGATGTCTAAGTTTTAAATGAGCCAATACAGATTGTGTGTTAGCCTTTACTCATCATAACTCTAGTTTTTCTTGAATAACTCACTAATACATCATGACCACAAACAAACTTTGCACAATTCTTAGTTATATAATCTTCATATCTATGCCAAACTCTGCACCCTCCGCCTCTCCCAAAAAAGGAATACCCAAATTGAAAAACCTTAAAAGAAAATTGGTTTTGCTAGGCTGCCATTAAATATGCAGCTATGTCTTTTCAAAAACTGACTGACTTTGCCTAACCTGGACCCGTTGAAGTAACTTGGAGATAAAATGTTATACCATAAGCAGTAATAGTTGTGCACTTTATGAACCAAATTCTTTTTACTCTCTATAAATCATTCAATATATTTATTTCATGTTACCTTGACTCCCTTGAAGGGATATTTGTCCAAATATTAACAGCTATGGATGTCTTGGTAACTTTACATTGGAAACGACTCGAGCCACTTGAACAGAAAACAGAGAGAAACAACCTTCCAGTTCCTCAAATTCATTATCATACCATGAAATTTACAAGTTGCAGTACTCTACATTTTTTTTACTTGTTCTATAATCTATTCCTGACATCACACTCTGATATTTACAATAAAACACACAGCTCTACCAATATTCCTAAAAACATAACTCATAAGTTCTCTCCCACTTGAAGCTGTTGTACAAGAATAATAAGTCTCTGGAAAAATAATTTAGAGTGTTAGCAAAGCTTCATTATTCAATCTAGAGAAATCTGACAACAGGATCACACAATCTATTCACGTTCATGTTTCTCTACATATCTTCAATAAAGAGATACCAACATTTCATTAGAAATCATTACTCCTGAAAAGCTCCTAAAATTTGAATATAAAATCAACATAGGAATTGTTTGATCGAATCACATTGCTTTGTTGTTGCTGCTGAGAATACATAGCTTTGTTGTTGCTGCTGAGAATGCTTTAGAGGGGTGCTAATATCAAGAAATGTCCCGCACTTTTTGACAAGAGTCTCAATGCACCACCCGTGACCATCATCCATAGCAGGCATCCTTACTTCCACAAAAGGAACCACAGGACCCTCGGAATCTGGCATTGGAACTCCTGCAAATACTCTCAACACATTGGAAGCATCAACCCATACAGACATTGATTAATGGACTGCCTTTTGGAGCGGGTGGGATTCCTGGCATCTTAAAAAATCCCAACAAATTGTTCTCCCCAACTTGTTTCCCTTCACCTTCATAGACTGTCAGATCCTCAAACTAATAGTCATGACTTGTAAAAAATGCATCTCTCCTTGCTAGAATAGTGCCATTTCTATGAATAATGGGTACAAAGTCAACATCGTCAGCTCTAACGTCCAAGCTCAAAGGAGTTGCTTGAATTGTTTGTAGGTCAAGGTTATGATCAGAAATCCCTGATGCAAATGCGCCTTCCAAAGCGACACCACATACTGCAGCTTCCAAAGGTTTCATACCGTCATATATATTCTTGCTCTTGCAAAGCCTCTGGAACCAGGCTCCGTATTTTTGGAATGTGTGAGCAGCCACCGACAATTACATCTTCAGCTATGTTCTCCACATCAATCTGTGCGTCATGTAATCACTGCACAATAAGGTTTTCACGTTTTTCAAAAACCTCATTGTTCACTTCCTCAAATTCATCTAGTGGCGGGGTTTTTTTATATCTTCTCCCTACCTCCCAAAAGAGTTGTTCGATCATCCAAACTTTTGTCTGATCGCTCTCATGGCGTCTTGTGCTTGCTTTACCACAATTCAACTCGCTGCTACTTAGCCACCAGCGTTCACGGATTCTCCCTAGAGCTTGCCAGCCAGAATGAATATTGCCCAGTTCACTTCGATGGCTCTATTTGCCGAAACGGCGTCATCTCTGCTACCTCGCATGAGTTATCCCCTAATGTAACATAGGATGAGAAGCGTTTCTGGGCTCAACCTGCTAATTTAGGGTACAAACCGTGTATTGAGTTGAGTAGGGAGTATAGGTGGCCGTCGCCTGGACTTCCGAAGCAAAGGAGTAGGTATTTGATGGTGGTCGTTTGGGGTGGTCTCTATCAGTTGCGCAATCAGATCATCAACCTGGATTATTATCATTGCCAGATTAAGTTTAGAGGTAAATTTGCAAAAAAATGAGAAAATGGTTGGCTCTACTATTTTAAAAAATATGTTGTTTAGAGAATTTTCTGCGAAATCACATAATTAATAATTTGTCGACGCGTTTCGAACCAACTAGTGTGGTTCATCGTCATCGTCACGACAAGTTGAAGATACAGATCCAATTCAGCGTGTTAAATAGTCTAAGCAGAGACTCAAACGGCTAAAAAACCAACAGCTACTTTTCCACTCAAGGACCCGAGTCAAACTTCTTTTAATTAATTTAATATTAATTTACCATGGAGCTAGGTTAACCAGGTAAAAAATAAAACAGATCAATTGTTAGTTTATTAAAATTAATCCATTTATTTATTTAAATTATTAATCCATTATATATATATATATATATATATATGTATCAATATTTTTTATCTCATATTCTAATAATACTATATTTTTAATACCTAATATGAAAATAATCCGTTTATTTATTTAATTCATTATATATATATATATATATATATATATATATATATATATACTAATATTTTTTAATACCTAATTTTTAATAATACCATATTTGATGCTTAGTTATTAAAATATTATATATTTATTAAAAAAAAATATATTTATTATTTAAACTAGGTAAAAATAAATAAATAGATCAATGGTTAGTTATCAAAACTAAACCATTTATTTATTTAAATATTAATTATATATGACTATACAAATATAAATATATAAATAAATATATATTAATATTTTCCAATACCTAACCATCTAGTAGTATTTTATTTGTATTATAAATTTATATAAAAACTTTCCTTACTTTTTATTAGGGTTAGTTTAAATCTACTTAGAACTAACAAACAAATGAAATAAAATTCCTATAAATAAAAATGAATAAATGAAAAATAATATTGACTCATTACTTTATTTCGAAAATACATATTTTATTAACTAATTAATTAATTCTAAATATATTTATAAAATTGGCAATCTGTTGTTAAAAATCTTAGGCTAATAGGAAATAAATAAATACCTTATATCCTAAGTAAAGTTTAAATTATCTTTAATTACTCGCTTAGATATATATAATATGCTAGGTTATAAATAAAACAATTTTAATGGTAGGATTACAACTAAAAATAATCTTCGAAAATAAAGGGAAATAGAGGGGATTAAATTATACCATAAGGGCGCTAATTAAAAGGGGAACAAATCAAAACAAGAGAAACAGGAAAATATTTTAACAAATCAAGGGAAACAACCCCAAAGGGAAGGAAACAAGAAACACTGAGACCTTGTCAGGAAGGGACCGCAGAGGCTAGGAAGACAGGGCTGGGACTCAGCAGCTGCTGATCTTCCAGCCATCATCCCTATTAAGATTTTTTGGCCTTTTTTCAATCTCCAGGGCCTCTCTAAACTTGCGATGGTGAAACTGAGCAACTTTAGCAATGACTTGAGCCTCTTCGATACACACATGATGCATCGTCTTCTCAGCATGTTTAGCCAGGGCTGAGGATTTGGTCCTACCATGCTTCAAGTCAGCCGAATGCTCGCTAATCCTCTGATTAATAGAGCGACCGGTCTCACCAATATAAGGAATCCCACAAGAACACGGAATGACATAGACGCCCTTCATGTCTTTAGGGTCAATAGGATCTTTCACAGACCCGAGGGAGCTACGGATAGTATTAAGAGGTCTAAAAGTTGCGGGTACATCAAACTTTCTCAGAATCCTCGCAATCCTATCAGTGGTCCCTTGGATATAAGGAAGGTTAACCCCCATGGCACGATCACTGGAATCCCTACGGATTGACGGCTCCTTCTTAGCCTTGAGGAAGGCCTTTTGATCCAGGTGTCTCTTGTAACCATTTTTCACAAAGACATCTAGAAGATGAGCCTTCTCCCTTTCCAAGCTCTCTTCATCAGAGATTCTAACAGCTCGGGTGGCGAGAGTGCTTAGAACACCTAAATTTTGAGCTGGGAAATGATGGGAAGAAGCATGCAAGTACTGTTCAGTATGCGTCTTCTTCCTAAACACTTGATGAGAAAAGGAACCATCCACTCTCTTAGAGATGAGAACATCTAGGAACGGAAGACAACCATTGTCTTCTTTTTCCATCGTGAACTTAATGGCGGCGGACTGGTTATTAAGATGATTGAAGAAATGATCTAGCTCATCAGGACCATGAGACCAGGCAACACTAGTGTCATCAACAAATCTTTTCCAAAGCTTTGGAAGGAGACGAGAGGAGGCCAAAGCCTTAGACTCAAAATCCTCCATAAAGAGATTAGCGACTACCGGGGACAACGGGGAGCCCATGGCAAACCCACAAGTCTGCTCATAAAATTCTCCTTCGAAGCTGAAAAAGGTGGAGGTAAGGTGGAGGTAAGCTGAAAAAATATGTTATTAGCATAAACATATTTTAAATAATAAAAAATTATATTCTTTCTGAAAATTTATTTAAATTTCAACTATAAAAACCACATTGTAAATGAATTAAATGTTGTTATACCACAAATAAAACATATAATATGACTATTATACAACCAATAAAATACCTAGTAAATGATTTTATTATTATTACTATTATTATAATGTATATGAGGTTTATTAGAATAAATATATTTTAAATAATAAAAAATTATAATTTTACTAAAGCTTTATTTAAATCTTATTAGCATAAATATATTTTAAATAATAAAAAAGTATAATTTTGCTAAAAATTTATCTAAATTTCAACTATAAACTCCAAACTGTAAATTGTAAATGAATTAAATGTTGTTATATCACCAATAAAACATTGGTATGAATATTATACAACCAATAAAACACATAGTAAATGATGTTGTTATTATTATTACTATTATTATGATTGTATTTTTGTTGTATAGCTTTATATATCATATGTTTTGTTTTTTTCCTTTTTAGATTTTATATTTTGTATCAATTTTATCTTTAAAATTGGTTGAGATGTGTTAAAATTGTTGATTTTTATTGTGTTAGATATACAATTGAATTGTAAAACATGTTGGAAGATATTAACTTCATTTATGTATTTACTAGCATTTGCACGAGATGTTGCAAAGGAAACGCTGTAAGTCACTAGTGCATATGGAAGAAGAGCATATGACATAAAATGTGATATGTTATGTGATCTAACTATAGCCAAATTTGAATGAAAAATAAATCTTAATGTTAAATGTAATACAACCAAACAATCTACTCAAAACATAGGCATGTGCAACCTTCTTCCCAAGAGCTTCTTTTCATTAAAAATTACATCCCAAAACCAAACCTTTGTCTTTCATTGCCTCAGCGAGACTGAACCCTTCACCCTCATATGGTAATGGTTCCAGATTAATTTTTTGTGCGAGTATTCTCTAGTGGCTTTTCCATTTATACACGTCTCCATTAGCATAACCAAAGGCCTGGTTCTTTGGATAAAGATCTGTGGTAGCCCAAATTTCTTGTTCTGCAATCCATAATTATTCCCATGAAATATTGTTCCCTAGGTACTTGAAAGACAACCCCTCATGTTTGCAAATGGCAGCGTAAACACACACTATGCCTAAAACATTCATCAAGCTCCAAGGAGATAAGCCAAATAAGTATGTCGGACAGTGAATGCACCAACTTAATCCTTCTTTATTCTTTGCAGCCTCAAATACAATATCTTTGAAAATGTAGTAAAAATTGGGTATGGGTAGCATAGGAAGCTCTTCATGAAAGGGTGTTTCATGGGGATGATATTTACGATTCTTTGCCACTGCATCAAATGGACCAATGTAATGTTTCCCCCAGTGTGAAGACAAATATGCTATAAATTCTTTGCATTAGGCAAGAAGGCATTTAACACATTACTCAACATTCTTCCATTGTTCACATAGTTTTGCTCCTATGTCTCTCTGCTAACCCAAACAACCCAAAAGAGATGGGTGGCATCCTTCAACAACGATATATTATCTAAATTTTTCCTCTCTATCTAAAACATCACATTAACTATATTCCACTGGACTATCTAGAGACCAATCTAGCTTAGCCCTCCTAACAACTCCATAAAATTTCCAAGGTCCACTAGGAGTATGAGACAAAGGAAAGATTTATGCCAAGCCATTTCATACAATTCCTATTATCCCTATAACCAACACCACTCCTTGTTGCTTCTCAAATTTGTCTTTGGAGATTTCACTAATGGTTTGGAATTTTCTCTGCATAGAAAGAGCTACGAGTTACCGAAATGACAATCAACAATGCAATATAATGAAGCAAAAATAACAATTCCAAGCAATATGCTTATCATTTAACCCATCCAAATATGAGTTTGACAAACACATCAAGATTGTAAAGCCCAAGTATGCATGTTCAGGTTTCATACGTGAATCATTTCTACATTGTCAAAATACATAGCCCAGATTCACAACCCATATATACATATCATACCAGGTTTAAACAAATATGTGTTAATATTCATATTCAGTACAATGTACCTTCAATTCACCTATATAGACAAAAAGTGTTTAAATCATTTAACATCACCAATTCCAATGATCTCTATTAGCTTGAGGACCATGTGCACTATCAGAGGGAGAGGAGGGTGTGATATAACTTCGGATATCACCCTTCTTTTTCATTTTACCCTTACCCTTTTCTTGAATAGACACCAAAGAGTGAGGAACATAGAAAAATGGGTTGGATGCATCAATCCAAGGGATATATGAAGTTCCCTCATAATTAAAATTGGGGTTTCCAACCATCATGTGTTTTATACTCATCTTTCTCCCAATTTCACCCTCTTTCTTTTTGCCTAGCTTTTTCTTCCACAAACTTCTCATTTTTTTCTATTAACTCCTTCCTAATCTCCCCAATTTGTTCTGATGATATTGCACATGGAGAAATTTGGCCTCTAATGCCAACCAAGTGTTGTTTTAGCCTATGAATTCCCCCTCCGCCTCCCTTAATTTTTCTATGAGAAAATTTTCAATGCATTTGATTATCAATCATCTCATCATATTCCCAAGCAACATCTTTCATTCTAGGACCCATTTTCTGATATTTGGACTTGGAAATGAAAGGAAACACATCTGAAAATGAAAAGAAAAAGAAACAACTCTTCAATGTTCATTTCTTTTACAAAAATTACTCTTTTCAATTTCCAGATTTGCAAAAATAAAAACACAAGCAAAGGCAGATTTTAGAAGTGAAAAAAAAATACCTCTAAGCTCTAGCCTCCTCAATGTTGCTCCAACAAACTAACTCCTCAATGCTGCTCCAATGGATGCCTAAGAATCTCTTCACTATTTCTCCAATGATTTCCCAAGACTCCTCACTATTGCTCCAAAAACCAACTCCACAACTCTTCACAAATTATCACATAGATGCAATGAGATAGCTGTGAGGAAATGTGAGGGGGTTGGGTAGCTTTATAGGCTTGGGAGAGATAGATGGGCTTCAAGAAAACCTAAAACCAAAAACTAATTGTGTTTGGGGTTCGAATTTCCCTCCAAAATTCGTCTTTGGGCGTCTTTGACCAACTTAGTCGGTTCAGTAGCAAATCGGCCACCAAAATGGTTTTTCTATCGAGCCGGCCTAGTCAGGGGTCTGACTCAGCCGAATCTAATTCAGTCTAGCTAAATTGTAAAACACAGGCTTCAACATATATCTCTTGTACCAAGTATTTGTGTTAAGCTTTGTATTAGGAAGCAACAAATTTGACCTTCTTTGATAACTCTCTCTTGAATCTCATCTCGCATTCAAGAGCATCTAGGAATGAGATCTTCATGTTTATCTATACTTGACCTAAGAGCATTGCGAGTTTATTATGTAATTTTGTGGGCTATGCAATATGTTGTGCAATTTCTTCCATGGTAGATTCCAAGTTACCTTGAGTGGCAGCTTGCTTAACTACATCTCACATCTCACAGATTTCCTACCACACTACTTCTTCAGGCCTTGTTAATCCTACAGCTCCAATGGAGGGTATTTTGTGCATCTTAATGACTCCAATCCATTGTGCAACTTTTTATGTGAATCTATTGTTCTATTGACATCTCTAATTGGCTTGTCATGTGATTGTACTAATAATCTATTTCCACCCTGTCCCTCTTCGTGTGCATCTATCTTTCCTTGGAAGTTATGTTGGTGGATCTGGATATTCCATATCCCATTCATATATGTGACTGGCGACTAAGAAAACCTACTTTATCAAGAGTCCCCTTCCCTTTAGTTCCCCTTGCATTCTAAAAATGGAGACATTGCTTTATGAATGATCATCATTTCATTATAAACTTGGTTCATATATTCTTCTCATATTTTAATTTCTTTTAAGATTGTTTCCTAGAAATCCTCTTTATGGGAACTTGCAGTTGACAAAGTTTAGATTTCTACACGTAGCTTGTAAATTTTCTACTGTGAAGTAGCTAATTTCTCTCTTGATTTATTTACATCATTTACCAAGTGTTCCATGTTCTTCTCGGTAGCAGCAGAGAATGTAGTCCCGATGGAAGCTATTGCTACATGATTTTTTGTGGTGTCCATCACTATGTACCTTTTCGTAGTGACAGATATTAGTTTTCTTGGTTGTCTTGCTAGGCACTTTTGCCTCTCTTAATAATTATGTTCTTGAATTGATCAAACCTGAAACTCGAAAGATCCAATATTTGTTCTTCTTCTTTAAGTGTGATGCCTAGTCCTCCAAGTGCGAGATGTCAACTAGTGATAGTTGTGGGAGGTTAGACATCCATAGGATGTTGCGGGGCTTCTACTTCCTTTTGTTCTTTTTCCTTAAATCTGGCTTCCTCCACTTTTTTTCTTCTACTAATTCCTTTGTTAACATTTCTTCTTCTAACTTGTTGGTAAATTCTTCTCCCTCTCTTTTATTCAACTCCTCCTCTTGTTTTATTTTTTCTTCTTCCTCCTTGTTTCTTGTTTATTCCTCTTGTTTTCTCTTGGCTTCTTCTTCCTTTTTCTTCTTTGCATATTTTTTCTTTTGCTTTCTTGCTACCTCACACTTTTTATTCTTCTCTTATTATTTCCTCTTCAATGCAACTTTCTTCCCTTTTGTATCCATACTTCGAGGATATTATTATTTTGTGGTTTTTGGGTTATCAGTAGGCTTAGTGGGGTTGATTCCTAAGGCTTCCTCAATTTCTTTAACAACATTGAAGAATTTTTTCACTTTATCTTTTTTTGCATCAATACTTGGAGTATATGCAAAACCATACTTGATTGACTTGCAGTGCTGGTTGGCAATACCTATAGAATCATATATGTGGAAGCTAAGTTCACCAAACCTCAAATGCTCTAAGCCCTTTGCTTCCGCTTCTGCCCCTTTGAATTTTTTCATGCAATAAGATCTTATACACAATGGGAAGGTAGGCCATGGAGATTTCTTTGCCTTTACTAGTGTGCTAATTGATTTTGTAGTGAGTTGATGTGCCATCTCTTGCAATGCTATTTTGTCAATGATGAATAGAGGCAACTAATAAGGGGAATCTAGGCTCCAATTAATATTATGTACAACGCATCCCCAGGAGTAAACTAATCAATAATATCCTATAATGACACCATTTCCCTGTTTGATATGCAAGGTAGCTCTGTATCAAAAATCTTCTGGTATATCACGGATATAAAATGTTCAGTAATGTGATCGTACATCCTCTTGTATCATGTACCGCACAAGTGTTTATAGTAAATGTGATTGAGTGGGATTTATGTAGAAAATGTCCACTTCCAACCTATTGCCTCAAATTCGCATGTTGTGCATATGGCATCCAATAAGTATGATGCCATATAGAATTCATGTTGCTCTACTTCGAAGACTTGCTTTGCTCTTTTAATATTGGCCAGAATTGATGATGATAAGATGTATGCCAAATTGAACAAAATTCCTTTTATGATGTAATTATACATCATGGGAACCCATTCATCCTTATAAAACTTCCTGATTGGTCTCCCATAAATCCGCCAACACATGATTTCCAACATCTGATGAGATTTCCTTAGCATCTTGGTTTTTTAAATCTTATCAATTCATTATCTATGCTTGCTTGGTTCTTGCCACCAAGATTTAAGGATTTCCTTGGTTGACTTAGTAAAATTATAAAACCATTTTGCATTATGGACCAATTGATGCCTCAACATCTTAAAATATTCAAACATGGTTGACGATGTGAATTTTGTTACTGTGACATCACAGACATCCCTTATTATCATATCCTTGTCATTAGTTCATTGAATGATCCACTCAATAGTTTCAGTGCATAGAAGAATGGGTAGATGGGTTGTCATCTTTTGAAACCATCACTTCTTGACATTAATATATACTTCATGATCATCTTCTTCCTTAGCCACTTCATTCCTAGAGAAAGCTTGATATATTTTTGCTCAAGTCATGGGTAATAATTTATCTACATAATAGGGAATGTCTACATAGATGGGCACTTTTACGGAGAGACTTTCCACAACCCCTTCAATATTATTTTTTATTGTCTCATTTACATTCCTCTTGCTGGTTGGTGGAGCCATATCTATCATTAACAAGGAGATAGTGAAACAATCAAGATCGATTGTACCTAACATTTCAAATATATTCATGGCAACACAAAACATCAGGCAACAAATCACAAGATCATTCATTGTGTACTATCCCCATTTTCCTAATCCACTTAGGAAATATTGCACTTTTTGACAAATTCTAATTTAGCAACAATTTTGGGTACTTTGACTTAGGAGAGGGAGAAAATCAAATTTTTAGTGGGTTGCAGGGGCCACACACAAAATAAATATGCACTCCCTTAGGAAAATGCACTTGTGGAGGGAGAAGTAAGGATAAGGAAGGCATACTAGCGGATAATGGGACCCACGAGGAAAGGAAGAGGACAACAAGCATAAATAGAAGAGGAGGGGCCATCATTTGGCAGCTTTTATCAATCTAAAAATTATGCTACTGTTTGCTTGAGTTGTTGAGCCAAGTCAACATTATGTTGTTCAGCACACGATGTTTCTGAGATGAAATATCAACTCCTTCTTCGATGGACTCTGAGTGCTACCCTAGAGGAGCCTTTTCTTTAATGTGGAGCTATTCGGGTGGTAATTCCACAGGTTAATTTGTGGCATTCTGGAGTAGTTTGGGCACAGAGAGGTACCATGTTTTCTTAAGGAGAACGAGCTTCAGAGCAGTAACATTTCCAGGAATTTAGGAGAATATTACTTCAGGGTTCAGCGACATTTTTGAGAGGTTTGTCCAGTGGTTAGAGGGGCTACTTTACTAGCTGAATCTTCTGGGCTAGCGTAGAAGTGACTGGTTTGGGGCGTGCACAGTCATTGGTGAAGGCCACTCATTGTGGAGGTTTGATCAATGATTTTGGGGGATGAGTTGGCTTGGGGACATAAGGAGAATATTGGGGCAGAATACTCCGCATTTTGGAGGTAGCAAGTAGTAGCATTTCTTGGAGGGTCATATTACCCAATTGTTAGAGGAGCAAGCCACAATTGGGGGTAATTTCAGAGGTTGGAATTAGGCCCAACCCTTTATGGGTTTGTTGAGGAGATGCCAAGATTAATTTAGCAAAATTTTCTAAGCACTCCTTAGGGAAGAATTCCTAGTTGCATCTAGCAGGCAGCAACATAAATTATTATAGAATGTCACAATTTATTCTAGGATCATTTCCGCCACTTGGGTTCACAAGATATTTATGGGTTTTCTTGAGCAGGTGGAGTAGAGCTTGTGGTTAATTTATTGGAATTTTTGGAGTAGTTTGGAGGGGTAAATCAACAATCTCTTTCTAGCGGCAACAACAGTTTTTCTAAGTCGACACAGATTTTGGTAGCATGTCCATTTTCATCACTCGTGTACCATTTTATTCACCAGGGATTTTTCCTAGCTTGCTATAGCAAGCCCCATGTGATTTTGTTCCTACTCATTTACCCAATTTGATTAATACAAATAAAATGGCTCAGCGTTTTGGGTGTTATTTCTGGTGAAATCCAATATTTTTGTATGTGTGCACATTTTTTATTGCATATTTATGATTTCCCTATTTTTATCACTTATTATCTCCATTAGGAATATTACACATTATTTATCAAGTGTTGAAAACTGTGAAATTATAGTGCAACAAGCCTTAATCGCAGACTGCGAGGATAATATGTGATCAGGGGTGGTGGCATGATGAGAGAGGCTTAGCCACAATCTATAGAGACAAATTGTGATAGGGAAAATCTTAGTTGCAATTTGAAAATTCAGATTGTGATGGGGGCAAGCAATGTGACAAAAGGTTTTAACAACTCAATCGTAATCTATGAAGGCAGTTTTAGACTAAAGGAAAAGGCTTAGTAATGATGGAGGACTTGGTCACAATATCAAATGGTAATACGTGATAAGGGTAAGGTTCAATGCCATTGGTCAAAGAGAGGCTAAGTCATGAAAATCAAAGATGTGAATGCACAATTTTCATGAGGAGCACTAAAATGGTGAGGTGGTGAAAACATTGTCACTACAATTGGGAAAAGAGTCACGCTAAGTGGGGAGACTCAATAGGCAAAATGGATAAGTATTGGGCAAGGGGAGAATCGGTCGTAGGGCAAAAGGATGCAAAAGAATGGTCCCAATGGTATAAATAAACTTAAGCCTGGGTGGACGTGAAATGTAAAAAAGGCAAAGTGACTAGGGTAATTGAAGCAATAGAATATGAAATGCCCAAATCAAAAATTAAAGAGGGAGGGCACGACGATTTAGCGGGTACAAGCACTCTTGTTGCAATCATTGATTATAGGGTCAGATCACAATAACTGTGAGCAAAGGATTTGCAAAATTAGAGCAAAAAGCATGGTAAAAATGAAATGGGGGGTGACCCCTTTATATAGGTTTTTTCCACGTGTTTGATAATATTTGTGCATTAAACGAACTTTTGCAAAAAAAAATAGTGAGATTTCTTAAGTCGGTGTGAACTATTTTTGTAGTCAATTTTTTTGCGGGATAAGGTTTGATGTCATGGATTGGATTGCGAGGGAGCGCGCTTAGTGGCAGTTTCACATATTAAAATGTGATTGCACAACTTAGCTTGTGAAATTGTTCCTTTATCACAAATCTCATATTCAATATTGCAATAGTGACTAGTCATGAAAATTTGCAACAAGATACTTTTGGTATAAACTTAAACAACTAAAATAAGTTCAAAGATTTTTTAAGGTTTTCACCTATTGGAGTTGAAAGAGGGGGACCCTAGTTTTTGGAAAATGATGAAAATTTTGGGGTTGTTGTAGCAGCTAAAATAAGTCTAAACAAACGATGTAACTGACCACTCCCTCATCTTTTCAACCACTAGTCTTGCATTAAAGGTCCTCGTCTAAATTAGAGTCATTACATTCGCACCAGGGTGGCCATAAAACTTGCTTGGGTTTTGAGTTGGAGAGCCTTTGTGAATTAGGTTTGTCCTTGCCTCAAGGAGCTAAGCCTCCTCCTATTGGTTCCTTCCTCCTCTAGAACCTCCCTCACCCTGCAATGAAGCTTTGTCACAGGAATCAGTCCAAAATCCCACTTCATGTTTATCCATCTTTGGATTTTCTCCTATCTATGTTGGCATAGTTAGATGCAGAAGTAAACTCTCCTGGTTATATTTCTACAACTAGGCTCTCATGAGTGAAATATCTACTCCTCTAGAGCAACTACCTATTGCCTCAAAAGTAGGCCTTACGAGAGGCCTCACAAGGTAAGAGTCATACTAAGACATGAGAATCAATTGGTTGCTACTATCACGTTAGCACTTCACCTCCTACTCTTTAGTGGAATTTCACCATATGGGAGTCTTACTAGTATATATCACCTAAAATGTATTCTAGGTCAATACATTCAAGGTGATGTAAGTGAAAGGTTTAATCAAGGTACTTCATATTTGGGTTATAGCACAATTCTTTATGTCAAGAAACAACATACCATAAAATAAGCCTTGAAAAGAATACTTGAGACCTAGGGTTTCAAGATATGATTGTACAAGAGAGAATATAAACATGCAAGCACAATGAAAAGGTATACCTAAATATAATATCAACAATAGGCAATGGAAAACCTTCAAATAAGCCCTCAATTGAAGCTTTATATAGGATTAGGATTTTGTTAGAGCTTAAATTACTTAGGGTTAATGACATGAGCCCTTTTATGTAAATTTTCACTATGAAAGAGGCTATATTTTGAGTAGAAATAAAGTAAATGGTTTACAAGCCAACCCAATAGCTCAAGAACATAAAATATGTCAACATTTTCCCACACATGTGAATCGTGAATCCTCTCTAATCATGACATCATGCCCTTTTAGGGCTCAAAATGCTCCAAAAGTGCAATGCAAGGGCTAGATGTGTATCTAAGCATCATGACTGTTGGAAAATCTAGAGACTAGAGATTATGTGGATTTTCCTTAACTTGATAATTACTTGTGATGTGTGTTGGCCTTATATTACTTTATTAGATCATGTTCATCAAGCAATTACCAAAACAATGAAGATCACAACAAGACCAAGTACACAAGATATAGACTCCAAGCCAAGGAAAAACACCTCCAAAGGGAAAACCTAGAAGAATGCTTCTCTTCTTATAAAATATGTTCACAAAGAGACTTCCAAGACCCAAATACCAAATCCATGCATTCTTCCAAACACCAATTCATCCCCTCAATAAGATCTTCTTCAAGGCAACTTCCAAGCTTCGACCTGCTATAATTTCATCCAGAATTTTGGCCCTGCAATTTCAGCCTCTTGCAACTATAGTTACACAGAAACCCTAACTTCACACATGTGGACAAAGAGAGAGACAGAAGTCTTCCAAGAGACTTTGATTCTTCCTTCTTTTGTTCATGCTTCTAGCCCTCTTTCTCCTTCCCTATTGAAAATAAAACTTGAGATGAGTGAGTAAGTCAAATGAGGTTGAGTTCCTTGTGTTTATAGCCTCCTTGAGGGGACAAATAGCTCTCCCTTTGGCCAACTTGTCCTTGACTGCGACTGACTTGGTTTTGGAGAAATAATCGGTTTTTTCTTGGCAAAATAAATATTTGTTTTTATTACAATGAGTCTGAATGAGACTATGACACATGACATAATTTCTTCTTTGTCCTAGAAATACCTACAAGCACTAAGAACGTTCTTTTGACCTAAACTTGAGCATGAAACCCATGCTTTATATAAAATAATAATTTTATTTTCTTTCTTTTTCTTTCTTTATAAAAAGTATACAATGTCATGATTACAATTAGGTCATTATGAAGATGGAACCTAGTTACAATTTTCAACACTCCCTCTTAACTAGGGATGCATTCATAATCCCATTACAAGGTACAAGTAATCTCAATCTTGAAGCATTCTCATTAATCTCAATATTGAAGCATTCTCATAAAAAGAGTCAGCTTGATAAGCTATCTTTTTCAAGCATATATATTATAACTAACATTTACCTTGAAGGCCTTAAATAGACAAGTTCATCCTAGTTTGAGAACATTGTGTTGGGACGATTTACGTGAGCTACTACACTACCTTGAAGGCACATACCCCATCCGGATGTTTACCAGCTATGTCCTGTTAGGACTATTCTTATCTTGGATTCATAATCTTGTATCCTCAAATATTATCGGTCCTCTTCGACTACCCTTAAATGTTTTCCCTACCTCATCCTCGAAGAGTATCGATCAACAAACTTATTTTCCTACAATCCAAAATAAGTTCCAATCTTAGATGCTTATCCAATCCTCTAAACTCCATTATTTATTTATGGCCTTCACTAAGACTTATGGTTGTTAGTCCTAGTCTAGTGCCTGACCCATAAAGACAAGAACTATCCACATCACTCTCTCTAAATGACGGAAGAGATGTATACCAAAACAAGCTTATCTCTCAAATACTGTTTGGTAATGCTTTTGTCATAATATTTGCTACATGTTCATCAATAGGTATATAATGCAGCTCCAAGGCCCCATCTCGGACCAGGCTTCTGATGTAATGGTACTTATTATATATATGCTTCGTCCTAGCATAGAACATTATGTCCTATGTAATTCTTATACAACTTTCATTGTAAAAATGTATACATGTAAGGCTAAGCAGTCCTTCAAATAGATTTGATAATAACTTCCTGACCCAAACAACTTCCCGACAGACTTCACTTGCAGTAACATACTCAACTTCAACACTACTCAAAGCAATTGTTTCTTGCTTACTTCTCATCCATGAGACCATGGAAGACCCTAGGCTAAAGCATCCACCTGTTGTGCTTGTACCATTTGTCATTGCCACCCCAACTTGAATCAGTATATCCCATTAGTTATATTTCATTACCAATATATTGGAGGCAGTGATGTATGGTCCCATGCAAATATCTTAGAATATGCTTGGTTGCAATCCAATTATCTTGCTTTGGCTCCATCTAAAATCGGATGAGGAAATTAAATGCAAAACAAATGTTTGGACTTGTGTTTACTAGATACATCAAGGACCCAATCAACTGTCTGTAGCTAGTAGGCTCCACCGAACTAGATTTTCAACTCCTCAACTTCTTTAAATTGATAATCATAGGAGTCATCATATGCTTGCTATCCATCATACGAAATTTATGAAGAATTTTGATCACATATTTACATTGACCAGGATATATCTCACATGGCTTCTCCCAAACTTCTAGTCCCAAGTAGTAATTCATAATCCCAAGATATTTCATATCAAACTCAGATGCTAACTACTTCTTGCATTGCTGAATTTAATGCTCTACTCCTATAACAAATAGATCATCCACATATAAGAGGATAATGACCAGTTCACCTTGTACCACCCTAATGTATAGGTTAGGGTGTGCAGAACTCTTGGTAAAACCAAATCTCAATAGGTATTCATTCATTCTTGCATACCAAGCTCTAGGTTCTTTCTTTAATCCATATAGAGCTTTCTTCAACTTGCAAATATGAGTCTCCCTTTGATTTATTTCAAATCCTTAGGGTTTCTCAATGTAAACCTCCTCATCAATAGTCCCATTTAGGAAATTTGTATTAACATACATTTGATGGATGTTCCATCCCATGGTAGCAACCAACGAAACAATCGATATTATAGTTGTATATCTAGTTCTAGGAGAAAAGGTTTCTTTGTAATCAATACCTTCTTTCTATGAGAAGTCTCTTCTACAAACCTTGCCTTGTATTTATCAATGCTCCCATATGTAATGTGCTTTATCTTGTAAATCCATTTTGAAATGACTATAGATTGTCACTTGGCCTAGGGAAAATTTCCTAGACATCATTCTTCATTATTGACTGGTATTCTTCCTACATTTCATTCATCCACTCTTGATGTTTAGTTGCATAATCATAGGAGGATGGTTTTTCTTTAATGATATTTTTCATATATGCATCATACACAAAATACATCTTCGGTCTTTTACTTTCCTTGAAGGTCCCCGATGATGTATATCCTTCTACTTCTAATAGAGTAGCTCTCAACCAAGTAGGCATTTTTCGATTTTATAGAACAGATGCTTATTGTATAGGCTCACTAGGACCTTCAACAATTTGTTTAGTTGGTGTCAGATCTTGACTATAATTTTCCCTTGAGATATCCTCAAAGATAAATATCTCTTCTTCATCAAAGTCAACTAGGACATCCTTTGATTTGTTGTAAGCTATACTTTCATTAAAAATGACATCCTTTCTTACTTCAATTTGACGATCCTCCTTAATTTATATTATGGACACCTTAGATGAAGCATTATACCCAACAAAGATTCCATCTATACTGGTAGGATCCAACTTATTTCTTTTTTCCTTGGGTCTATCTATATACACAAGACAAACAAATATATGAAGATGATCCACACTTGGCTTCTTTCTTGTAAATGCTTCTTCCAGAGTATTGTTGTTGAGAATCTTGTGAGGACATCAATTTTGTAAGTAAATAGTTGTCACACATGCCTCTCCCCATAGTAATTGAGGGATATCTTTATCATGTAGCATGTACCTAACACGTTATTCTATAGTTTTATTTTTCCTTTAAGCCACACCCTTTTTTTCATGATTATAAGGAACAATGAGCTCCCTCTTAATCCCTGCTTCTTTGCAGAATTCTATTAGTTATTTGGACGTGTATTCTCCACCATTATTGGACCCCAGAGTATTGATCTTTATCTTGGTTAGATTCTCCACTTCATTCTTGAATTCCTAAAACTTCTCGAATACCTCATCTTTGTTCTTGAGGAGGTATATCCAAGTTTTCCTTGAGAAATCATCAATGAAGATCACATAATATTGATGTCCACCAAGAGACTTAACTTCCATTGGTCCACATACATCTAAGTGTATGAGATATAAAACTTCCTTAGATATGGTATCACTTCTTATAAATGAATTCTTCACGTTCACACATCCCTTACATGTTCCTTCATGTTCTTCCTTGAATTTGGGGATGCCATTGACCATTTGACTAGAGATGGGAAAATATTATAATGGATGTGTTCATACCTTCTATGCCATAGTTAGGAAGGACTCACATCCAAGTGGACTATGGCATGAGATAGAGGTAAAAAAATATATAATGTGCCCTCATGAATCCCAATGACCCTAACATCATCAATACTAGATCCCCTACTCCAGTCCAAAACCTTTCCATCAACAAAATCAACTCTATCACCCTTATCCTCTAGACACAAAACAGAAAGTAAGTTTATCTTCAAACCTGGAACATATAAAATAATGTTGAGGTGAATGCTTCCACCAGACTCGAGCTCGAACAAAGTAGATCCAATGTCTTTCACTATATATCTCTTCTTGTATCCAAGTTCGATTGAGTGAGAGGAGATTCCTTTAGATAGGGTTTGAAGTTGATTGAATTCTCTGGTCATATCTCTGGAGGCACCACTATCAATAACCCATAAATTTTTTTCCTTGAAAGTGACAGATAAAGTGGAGAGAAAAATTCCATTTATTACTTTCTTTTCTAGCTTGGAGATGACCTTCAATATGCAACCCTTTATGGATGCAGTGAGGTTCCCAAGAAAATTGAAACCCTTCTTTATAACCCTTATGTTGACGGTGTTGGACCCACCAACATTTAGGGGATCTCCCCGATATTATGTCCCAACCAGACCTCACACTGTTTGGTGTAGGAGTCCAATATAAAGGCTCGGTTGCCAAATCCTTAAAGATTTTCCGTGGCTCTAATTGTTAGCACAAGAGAGTGATGCCATGGTATCTTTGAAAAGGAAGGGGAGTATGCCTAGTGAGTGTGTAATGCAACTGTGTCGAGGTTATTCTATTGCAAAGGGGGAAATAAAAGTGAGCCTCTAAGTGAGAGGTAATAGTACCACCTAGGAAGAGGCACACATGAACCAAAAGGACCTATCTAACATCCAGCGGAATAGTCCATAGCAGATGTGACAGTGGTTACAACCAACAAACAAGGAAAGATACATCTAACATCTAGCAGAATAGTCCACAGGGGTTGCGACAATCGTAACAACCAAAAAACAAGGAATTATATGTCTAGTATCCTGTGAAATAGTCCACAAGGATGGGACAGTGATAACAACCATTACAAAATATTCTCAATAAGATAAGCACTAAAATAATTGAAATAGTTCAATTATCTTGGTACATGTACCAGAAAACATGAAATATAAATGTCCATAGAATAGTTTTACAAACATTTATAGTCCATGCATGAAGAACGTGTTGGCCTTAAAAGGCTTCTATTATTAAGCAGAAGTTCTAAGACACATATTTACATTGTACATCACTAGCCCCAGTAGTGGGACACTGGAGCGACTCCTTTCTCCTTAAAGAACTAGATGATCTCTCTAATGCCTTGCGGGAGGAGCCAAGATGAAAATTTATCTGGTCATACAATGAGGGGGTATATATAACCAAGGGGTGATGCTTCCTCCTTGTGACTCTTTGACTACCCTCATGGTTGTTCAACTTCCTATGACTTTTCAACTTACATGCCTCTTCATATTCATGTGTGTCCCTTGGACTTCCACTTTACAATACATTGATTATAGTATACATGGTCCACCATAGTGATATGGCATATGACAACTCATGGCATGACTTGACATGACATTGCTGACATTGACTCACTTGACGATGTGGAAATTTCAAGTCATTGTTGTTGTTGAGTGTTGGATGTGTTCTTGGATATGCTTTCTCTTCTCCTCCATATAGCTTGGTGATGCGGGGTCTTCAATGATCTCCGATATTGGAAGGTGGTTGCAAACTTGTGTCCCCTTTTCTTGCTCTTAATAGGTCCATTTGTAAGTTCAGCTACAAGTGAGTCTTTAGGCATGCTTCCATCCTTTTTCTCCTTCTTCATCATCTCGCCGTGACTTGGTAGTGTACTTGTTCCTGCAATTCACTCATGACGGGACGAATCAATATGAAAACTCCTTAGTCTAAGATGATGCATTATTATCCATGAATCGAGCCTAGGAAAAGTCATAGATTAGGAGGAAGGGCTCAGTGACTGCACATTATGTAGTTACATCTGACAGGGAGAGAGCTTTATCACTAAGACTTCACAAAGCGTGGCTCAGGCTTGACTGAGGAACTTTTCTGTACAGTCCTCACTAGGGAGAAAAATTGCACAGTGCCCACTGAGGGATAGAATTGCGTAGCTCACGAAAGAAGTGGTTGTTGCAGGATGAGACCCTGGGAGGATAGACTGCATTGTTTCAAGAGGCAAGTGGGGGACTGGGCAGCAAAGAGGCATGAAGGGAAAATTTGCGCAATTTCTGGAGACAGTGAATTCCGGTTGAGGGAAGCACACTAGAGGAAGCATCTACGCAATTATAGAGGCCAAGGGAGGCTAGGTGCTTTGTGCATTACACATTTCTAGCAGGTAAGGGAAAAGCTTGAGGGTTGAAGGTGTTAAAGCCGAATTTTAGGGCAGACTAGGAGGCACAACTGTGCAATTCTAGGGGTTAAGGAAGGCTATTGGACTCTGGAATTACACAGAACCACGTCCTTGGAGGATAGTGATTAAACACTACGTAGTTCCAAGCAGTAAGGTCACATCAATGAGGGCTGAGATTGCACATTGCGTAGCTCAGTTAAGGCCCTATGAAGCTAAGTTACCTAGTCAGGAAGATTTTCCGAAAATGGCTAGGTGTGGGAAGGGAGATGGACTCCTGATGAACTTGAACCATGATCACACACTTAGCATAATTTGATGACATGAAAACATAGATCATTGGAATAAACAAACAAAGCATTCCCTTGTGTGTGACTGCTTCATGGCAAGATGCAACAAGTGTGACACTTAAGATACACTTTGGGACGACCATGACGACACTTGTGCGACAATGCTCAAGAATTTGTGTATGAGTGCAACAGATGTTTACATGGTTAGGACAACCCATTTACAAAAATATTGCCCTTCGAAATCACTAGAAAATGTTCGCAAACATTACATAATAGTCAAACACGCAAAAAGGCAGTAGTTAATCCAATAAGAAAAAGTGGTCAAAAACTTCAAGAAAACTCGTGAAATGAGCTTAAGTGTTTGAAAAAATCAAGTAAAAGACCAAGGACAGCTCTAAAATTTTAGTGCAAGGCAAAATTTTGGAAGGTGTTGCAGCAGCTACAACATCTTGTCATGGTGCTAACTAAGATGTGATCTTCAATCTCCTCCTTGCACCTTAGCTCTGATACCATGTTGGAAAATCATAAGACTTAGAGGTTATATGGATATTCCTTAACTTGATAATTATGTGTGTTGTGTGTGTGCATTTTATTACTAGATCTTGTTCATCAAGCAATTACCAAAATAATGAAGATCACAACAAGACAAAGTACACAAGATATAGGCTCCAAGCTAGTGCAAAACCCCTCCAAGGGGAAAATCCAGAAGAATGCCTTTGTTCTTATAGAACTTGTTCACAAAGATACTTCCAAGACCCAAATACCAAAGCACCAAATTCTCCCAAGCACCAAATCAACCCATCAACAAGGTCTTCTTTAAGGCAGCTTCCAAGCTTCAAACTACAACAATTTCATCCAGAAATTTTGGTCCTGCAACTGCTCCTCAAAATTTTAGCCCTGCAATTTCAGCCTCCTAAAACTATAGCTACATAGAAACCCTAACTTCACATGTGTGGATAGAGAGAGAAAGAGAGAGAGAGAGAGAGAGAGACCTTCCAAGAGACTTTGATTCTTCCTTCTTTTCTTCATCCTTCTAGCCCTCTTTCTCCTTCACTATTGCAAATTTAACTGTAGACGAGTGAGTAAGTCAAAGGAGTTCGAGTTCCTTGTATTCATAGCCTCCTTGATGAGTCGAATAACCCTCCATTAGGATGACTTGTTCTTGACTAGGGCCGACTTGATCTTGGAGAAATAACCAGCTCTTTCTTGAAAAAACAAATATGTTTCTTTATTACAACGAATTCAAATGGGACTATGACACATTACACCTACAAGCATGAAGAACATGATTTTGACCTAAACTTGAGCATGAAACCCATACTCTATATAAAATAATAATGTAATTTTCTTTCTTTTTCTTTCTTTATACAAAGTATACAATGTCATGATCATAATTAGGTCATTATGAAGACCAAACCTAGTTACAATTTTCAACAATGATAAACCTCAATTTGAGGAAAGGGTCCCCAAATAAATCCTAGAAACATATCCATATATCCAAAATCCAAGTTTGGGATCCTTGCATCATCTCCATGGGTGACATCTAGGCAACACAATGTACTCTCTCTCCAAATTTTAGGCTCCATTGGGTAATACAAGTGCTTCCTAATCATCTTGGGGATGATCATCATCATTTGGGCTTCGGATCAAGTCATAACCATTAAGTCATGTCATTGTTATCCTTAGGGCATGTTGGTTCTGCTTAAGCACGTCATCAAGAATCCTCAATTACAAGCAAAGGGAGCTTAGAGTTTTAGCATCTAAGGGTGCTCCGAGGTGTCAATCAATGGTAAAGAACATAAAAGTGCCCAATGCTCTGTTGAAGAAGGGAAACACTGCATCTGCAAGGTCATCATGATCTAGAGAAGTATAGCATAATCTAGGTATTATGTAGAGTAGGAGTGGAATAGTATGCCCTCGAGGCCTTAGCTACTTTGTGCAAGACCATTTTGAAAAATCATCTCAAACTTAAGTAAAAACAATGGTTCATTAGAGATAATAACCATAGTTGCATTAAATTGGACCATACTTGACTATTAAGGGCATAAGAATACTTCAAATGGGGATCAACTTCAAATATCTAGCTAGACCAAGTCTCATAAAAGTGTTCTCTACCTTTGCATAGGTGGTTAGGTAATCAACCATATTAGGTGCTTCTAGCCCCTAAGGGGAGGTGACATTTCCAAGGTCAACACTTAAATTTATAGGTGTTAATGAAAAAAGGTGGAAATGGAGGGGAATATCTCCATGGTTATGTGTCATAGTCAAGGGACTAACTAATTGAGGTCCACCTCCTAAGTGTATAAATGTAATGGAGGAAGCAATTATGGAGACATGAGTTACCCCTTTCCTTGGCCTACTTTTTTTACCCCTTTCCTCGGCATAGCTCAGGAATCAAAGGTTGCTCTATATGACATAAAATTTATTTTACCACTTAATATGAGTCAATTTCAATCTCAAGATTAGGATGTGCAAAGATTCCTTATGATGACATGGGGCATTAAGTGCTTAGGTATCAGATGATAGCCAATGACGGAGGTATGGCTCATGCTAGGATTTTTTCTCACGTGCTAATTATGTCATGACCATCTTTGGCATTTTTAAGTTATCTTTTTATTTTATTGTTATACCCCTATATGACACTCCATTACAGTGAGAGAAATTTAAGTTCAACATACTTCAGTTGTTGGCTAAAATTCATACCCTTTTCATCTTTTCTTTTACTTATGTGATACTTATCCCATGTTAAAAGTGTGAAATTACATAGTTGAACAATTTCTCATAATTATTTTGCTAAAATATTATGATTATGAGATAATAATTATTTCATAATTGATATAATTGAGAAAAATTCATAATTGTGAAAAAGTTTCTAGAGTTTGTCATTCCCAAGGAGATCAGCTTGACCCGCTTATGTATGAGTTGGCTAGGGGTCCATTATTGTAAAATTTTCCTAACTTCTCAAGCTCCAAAGTGTCTAGATAAATTCTCCCAAAGGATAGAATAAGCCTATATAATCTCACCAAGAGGAAAGGGAGAAGGGAGAGTGAGAAGTATATTGAGATGTTGCTACCTTGGCTTAGAGATTGAGAGACATACTTTGTTTTGAGGTCATACTTCTCAACAAAGGGGAAGATTGCCCCTCTCTTGAGCAATATGACCTTAAAATCAAGTATGTATCTCAATCTTTTAATCAATGTAACACCATTTCAATATAATTCTCACTCTCCCTTCTCCCTTTCCTCTTGGTAATATTATATAGGTTTATTCTATCCTTTGGGAGAATGTATCTAGGCACGTAGGGACCTAAGAAGTTAGGAAACTTCTACAATAATGTACCCCTAGCCAACTCATACACAAGTGGGTCAAGTTGATCTCCTTGGGAATGACAAACTCTAGAAACCTTTTTCACAATTATGAGCTTTTCTCAATTAGATAAATTATGAAATAATTATTGTCTCATAAATATAATATTTTGGAAAAATAATTATGAGAAATTGCTCAATTATGTAATTTCACCCTTTTAACATGGAACAAATCTCACATAAGTAAAAGAAAGGGTGAAAAGGGGATGCATTTTAGCCAATGACTAAGGTAAGTTGAAATTGATGGTCAGAAGAGAAATTGACGGCCAAAATGCATTACAATAGAGCTTAGAGGTCGAAATGGGAGGAAGGAGACAAAGCCAAGAATCCAGATCGGAAGATACCAAATGTTGAATTCTCATTTATGTTGATAACATCCCCAAGGCGGGCATACCCATGCTCGGTCATAAATAAATACTAAACATGGCTGCCAAAACATACATTGTGGATCCATGACATGAAATGCTAAGTTGTGGCCATGAAGAATAAATAGTGGATCCATGTGACTCATCAAATATAGCATAGCCATGAGTAAATACAATGTGGACCTATGTTACACTATACATTAGAGGGGATATGGACACATAACAGATAGGAGGTGCCCCAAAATAGCCCTCAAAGTACATAAATGATACATAACTCCACATCCTGCAAAGGATGCCATAAAAGAGTGAGATGTCCTTAACCCAATGTCTTTGACATAACCCCGATGGTAAGAATCTATGACATGCGAATAACTGTGTTGATGTTGAGCATGATAGAAACCATCTGATTACTAGTCAATGAGGTAAACCAATAATAGACATGAGGGAATCCACCAATGAGGAAAATTGACCCCAAGATACCTAGTACAGTCCACTAAGTGTGAAGAGATGAGCTGACATCGAACACCGGTGAACTCGACTGATCAGGAGTCAATGATTTACATTCACTTTCAATCGCAAGGAATCCTAACACTGAGGTCTACAAGCTCCAAGGTATTACTAGTTCCTAAATCAAGCTCTTGGATAATGAGATGAAATCAACAAGACAAGGAGGGCCTTGATGTATCCCCCATCGTTTGACACGGAACATACCAGCATGATGTGATGGATGGATGAAGTCAGCAGACGATGAAGTGCAACTTACACAGGGATGCCCAACCAAAAAGGTCAATAGGTAATTGTAGATGGTCATCATAGGCTAAGACTTCCCTTGAACACATAGCACCATGACACAAAAGTGACTTGGAAGCATGACTAGTGAAAAACAAGTGATATCATGCAATAACGCAGGAGGAATTGAGGCACACTCCATATGACTAGAAGAGTAACCAGCCGAAAGAGTAAATAGACTCATACATATGGTACGATTCTTAGGCAAGCTAAAATCCAATTGTGAGATAATGATGTAGATAGGTGCCATGTTCAAGGGCAATGCAATTCATGCTACCATTTTGATGACAATGGAGATGAATGTTCCCTTCCCTTTATTTTTTTATAAGTTCTTTTTTCATAAGTTTAGTCCCGCAAGCTCGAAAAAGAGATAAAAGTATCCAAGGGAGAACCTTCTAGCCATGGTAGACTAGAGTATTCATTTTTCATAACTAGTCTACTCAGTTCAAAAAAGAATTAAACTTATAGTGAATAGACGACCTTCAAGTACTTTAATGAGCGTGAATAAGAAAAGTTCACTCGAAAATCTTTTCTAATTTAAGGAGTCTAAAAAGATCTTAAATAAAACTCCTCTTGGAGGAACAAGTGGTATAAGGGGTAACGATTGGTTTTGGCGATGATAGAACTGCTCATGATGTAAAGAGGACAAGAGGCTGGCTAATAGGACCACTCATCGTAGCGGTTCCTTCAAGAAAGGGTAAAACGCCAAGTGAAAGCAAATGGTAGGCCAAGAAGACGATGATGAGGGAATAGAAGAAACCAAGGCTCGACGTGCAGAAATAGGCTTATAGAAAGTGGAAATCACAAGGATAAGATGGTGGAATCCTCCTAGGGTGTATCCATAAATATGATGAAGAAGAGGACATGAATCTCAAATTCTAGGTCATGGTGGGTCAGAAGGAGGGATTCCGAAAAGAAGATAAAATGATTGCATGGACACCAAGACAGAAAAGAGGTGTTATACTAGGGTACCCATGATCAGGTAAGCTCTACCGCTAAGCGACAACATGTATAATATAAAGTGGCTAAAGTCACAACTTGACGTGGCCAAACCTAAGGCACAATGATGGCACTAACAGTAAAAAATGCAACGGAGACAACAATATGTGACCTACCCCTAAATGTCAATTAAAGAGAAACGCACCTAAGGTCCAATGGATGTCACAATAGAAACACCACTGTCTCCTATAAAAACCATCTAGGATTACTAGACTCATGTTTAAATCTCATAATGAAAGAAATAAACGTGGATGAGGTAAAAATAAGATCATGTATTTTTTATTTTTTGAATTAAAAAAAATGGAATTTTGGCATAAATAAGGCATGACATATACTCTCATCACACACCAAACCAAAAATGAGATAAAGAATCACACTTCTATGTACAATATGTACAAGTGAAACTCAGTCTAATAGGTCATGTCAAAGTGTGCCCACTATCGAGCACAAGCCAAGGATTTATATATGTGAACTCATGGAGGGTAGGGGGACCAAATGTCTCACCAGTGTGGGACCATGTCAAAGGAAATAAAATTTCCCAATCTCGAAAGGTTAACCATGCCAGGGACATCATAACATGGTCATGATCTCATAATTAACCCGAGGACATAAGGGAGAACCTAGATATAAAGGGGGTACAAGATGCTCGTTAACATGTGGGAAATTCGTTGGTAAGTTCGGTAGTATAATCCCAAGACTTGACTCAGTCTAGGGGTGACATTTCTGAGGGATGAGGATATGCCCCCTAAATCATTTCAATATTGATGTTGTGAAGTTCTACTTATTTCGCATTAGGGAGACTACAGGGAAGAAGAGGCATAATCTCTCTAGGATTATAAGTTGGTAGATTCATGACTTTCAGGTTGACTAGCCGAGGGGGTTTGTCATTAGAGTGACGTGGAACATACTGAGTGATGACCCGTGTGGGAAAATGAACATGGTCATATTCCATATGAGTATGTATTTTCTGGCCAACGCCAGGAGGTACTGACAGGATGGTCAAAGATGCAACCTCTTCCACTAAAAGTGTTGAAGGATGCTCACTAGTTTGATCAACTTCCATAAGAGCATGCGAAACCACCTAAGGATCAGGAGGTATATGGGGTCCATAGGTTTTGGAAGAGATCATATGCATAGGATCTTTAGAAGAGGATGAAGGAATGTCGAGTGGTGGTAATTGAGGAGATACCCCAATAAGAGATGAGCTTTTAAACAAGCTCGCAGTAACACTCTCATATTGACTAGGGTGATTTTCCACAAGTGGGACTAAGTTCCCCGTAGTGGAAATTTGGGTCGATGGCATGCAATAATCAAGTTGATTAATGGTAACAATATTTCCATCATAAGGAAAGAAAAGAAGGAAAAATGCACATGAGACAATTGCGTTCATGGCATAAAACCAACTACGACCAAGGAGCAGGTTATAATCCAAAGCAACATCAATGATTTCAACATTGACATAAATGGTTTACCCACTATCTTAGTGGAAAAAAATGGGAAGAACCCCCTCAGGTACAAAATTATGTCCATCAAATTCCTGTAGAATGGTATTAGAATAAGTGAGTGTCGGAGAGACGGAATCCTTCCAGCAGGATGTTGACATGACGTAAGTAGAAGAGCCTTCATCTACAAGAATGCGATGAATATTATTTTGAAAGACACTCATAGTAATTTGAAAGGTGATCTGGTGAGAGAGGAAAACGACG
Source organism: Pinus taeda (assembly GCA_000404065.3). Lineage (NCBI taxonomy): Eukaryota > Viridiplantae > Streptophyta > Pinopsida > Pinales > Pinaceae > Pinus > Pinus taeda. The sequence goes on along the minus strand of APFE031639829.1, from coordinate 26,688 downwards.
ACCTTTTCAACATTAAATTTGATAAGGTTCAATTTGTAGGGTTATACTCCAACGATAATAGACAACAAGGCGTTGTGTTGTTGAGGACGACTTTGCAAACCTCCAAGGCATACATGGAACAAGGAGCTTGGGCTAGATCTTTAACAATACTATAATGTTGAACATACTTGGAAGATGGATTCTGTGTTGTCTTATGAATGACACCCTTAGGTGGGTGATAAAAAGTTTCCACCAGCTTATCTAACATGAGCGGCCCAGTGGAGGGAAGTGGAGTGAGTGAGTCCTTAGGAGAAGAACTCGACTTGGGAACATCATAGGATTTAGCTCGTGTGACCACATTAATTTTCTCTTGGCACATAAGGATGGACGAACCATTTTCAAGATTAAAATATGGCTCATCAATGCCCCCTTGCAGAGGTCGAGGAGGTTGTGCAACCATTTTGATTGGGGTTGTGTAGTGAATGTATGATTTAAAACAACAGGTTGTTTGGTAGCAAGTGGTGGGCCAGAATCCTATGAACTTCATCCATCTGAGGGCACTCATGAGTTAAATGTTCACCTTAACAGATTTTACAAGGAAATTTAATCATACGATGATGCTTAGGTGTACCCCCTCCCTGATTGGTCGGTTTGGGTTGTCTCCTAAGCAACTTGATTTTTCTATTTATTATTCTTGTTCTTCTTACCACCAAGTTTTTTATTTTTCTTTGGCACTATGGAATTCGTTGTAAGAATGTTAGTGGAATGCTCAAAAGGAGGTCCTTTTGTAGATCCAGATGCACTTGCTAGTGCTTGCAATTGTACGATTGATTTCCCAAGTTGGGTCACAAGTTGGCTCATGGAATAAAAAACAGACCCGATCTCACCATCAACATGTGGGTTAGGAGTAGGTTTAGGTGGGTCAATGGAAGGTTGTGGAGCATTTAGGAGTACTTCATAAAGCATGGCCGACTGAGAATGGATCAAACCCAATAGCTAAGTAGCTAAGATGGCTTTCTCCTCAGTGACAACTCTAAACGTAAACACATATTTGGCAATTTGAGATCTTAACGACCGGATGAACCATTTGTGTAATATATCATAAGGTTGTTTGGTTCTAACCAACCTCTTGCGATGTTTCCACTAATGGATATGATCATAAATCAAGGTGGCATAATCTTGTTTAAAGTTGGACAAAAGGTCGAAATCGATGTCATACCTCATAGGTAACTGGAAATGGGTCAGAAAAGTTTGGGCCAAGGATGCAAAATCATTGTAAGATGTAGTGTCCAATTCAATGTACCATTTGGAAGCATCTCCAGTTAATGTATCTTGGAACAAGAGTAATTTGATCGAATCATGCACTAAAGAGTGTGACGAACACCACAAATTGTAAGTAGTAATATGGGTGGATGGATTTTGTCCAGGCTTGCCTTCAAACTTTGGGATATCAGATGATAACTTTGTAGGCATAGCTCGCCACCAAGGATCATGTCGGATGGCGTCATTTGTCAACTTTTATAGATCGGTAGATCAAGTGAAGATAAAAATGGATTATGAAGCTAACTAAATGAGACATAGGTAGGAGAGACGCCAGACCAACTGTGAGGTCCCCCCCATATAAGGATTATGATGTAAAGGTTGTTGACTCTGGTAAGGATTCATCCTAGCATATAAAGCATGTGGTCTAGCATGACTAGTGAAAGGAGTCCCCCCCCGAGGGTAAATGTCCCAAGAGAGCATAAGACCCTTGAGAGCACGACTTAACGGGAGTGTACCCAAAAGGGGAAGATGGACCAGTGTGTATAGTAGCACCAACATAAGGTGGATGACTCATAGGTGTGACAATGCTCACAGTAGGGTTGCCCCAAGGTAAACTAGCCACTCTAGGAAAGGTACTATAGGTTGGCATCCCTCAAAATAATGAACTATACTAGGTTTGGGAAATGTTTGAAGCAAGATCGCCCCCAAGATGGCTAGAAGCAACATATGATCCTCCCCACATATTTTTGAAAGCTACCATGCTAATCTAAGGAACAGGAATCATAGGTTGAGCAAAACTAGGGGTAAAAATTCCAGAGCCTATAGGTTGACTAGGATTAACAAACATAGTGAGTGTAGACACACGAGTAGACACGAAATCACTAAGGAAATTTGTGGGAGCCATAGAGGAAACTGGTAGTATGCCCCGAGAGGATGTGAGAGGTGTTGACGAAGGAGTAGGTCCAACATGTTGAAATATGGCAACAAAAATATTCCAATTTAATTTGTCCTTGAATTAAATTGTGAATTAAAATCGAATTTAGTCTTAACGGCTACTTAGAAATAATTAATTAATTAATTTTAAATTAATTAGTTGGAGAAATTCAAGTTAGAATTCTTTCTGAAGTCATGCAAGAGTTATCCCTTAAATTAAGGAGATAAGATTGAGTTATATTTGAGTTGTAATTAGTTAACTCAATTTACTGAGTTAATTCCAATTAAATTAGTTCCAAACTGTTTGAGGAACTAATAGTGAGTTAACAGTCAGTTGATGCATTAATGCACTCAACTAGTGCTACTCTAATTAACTAAATATTCCCTCATTAGAAACTCATGAATGTCTATTGTGAGAAAGACCCAGTTGAGATTAAAGTTCAAGGACAATGTACTATCAGTTGCATGTGTTTTCTTATGGAGAAAACTCATGCATGCAGTCAAGGATAAATTCTTGAGGATTGTGTAGTTTTGGTTAAAAAAAAAAATTCCACTTGGTAACTAGGAATCATCCACAAGGAACAGCGCAAGGAAATAGGAGCTTGGAGGGCAGTGAGGAAGGCCAGAGAGAAGCCAAGATTTCCTGTGAGCATCTGTGAGGATTGTACTGAGAGCTGGCTAGCTGTGAGAGCTAAGGCTTGTATAATTGCTATGTATTTCCACCATGTATGATAATACAATAGTGTGGGGTTTTTAGCTGAGGCTTTCCCTAAAGTATTTTCATGTGTATTGTGCCATTTATTCTTCTTCTTCTGGTTATATTGTTCAGCTTGATCTTTAAGCTTCCGCAAATTGATAGTGGAAGTAGGTTATAGTATTCTATTTTGATTTATATTTCATTATTGGGTTAACCAACCATCAGATTTTCTACATGGTATCGAAGCTATGAATAGTATACTAAGAAGAGAATTCGAAGTGTGAAGTTCGGGGTGAAGTTCGGGGTTGCAGGTGCAAATCGAATTCATATCATACTTCAAGGTTGGCCAATGGAATTCTATGGTTTGAAACTCGAGTATGCCTTGGAAGGTAGCTTGAATTACATAGCATGGAAAGATAGAATTGAGGTTGTATTAGAAGACAATGGCTTGAAGGAATTCGTTGATCAAGAAATCCCAAAGCCAGCTTCAACTAATGCACAAGAGTTGGCTGAGTGGAAGAAGTGTGTGGTGAAGATGAGATGGATCATCCTTGAGGGAGTTTGAGACCATATTGTCTCGAGTCTCCATGGGAAGGATACTCCATTTTCAATGTGGAAGACATTGAAGGACCTCTACCAGAACAGTAGCGACCATAGGAAATTGGTGCTCAAGGATAAGCTTTGAAGAATCAAAATGGAGAAGGGCGATGCTATTTCCGCATATCTGAACAAGCTCACCACCTACAGAGAAGAGCTTGGTAGTGTGGGAATAACTACTGTCGATGATGATATGGTGAGCCTCGCTCTCCTTGGCCTTCCAAAGAGTTGGAATAGCTACCAGGACTCTGTGAATGGAAGGGAGAAACTGTTGGATTGGGAATGAATATGGTTGGATCTTATGCAGGAGGAGATCAGGAGGACCACACGAGATGGTTATTCATCCAAGAATGATGATAAGGAAAATCTGGCCTTAGCAAGTAAGGCAAGGAAAGGGAAGGGGAAGGCTTCCCATTTCAAATCAAATTCTTCTCATGGAGGGAAGAAGGGTGACATGTCTAAAGTAAGATGCTTTAATTGTCACAATATGGGACATTATGCAACTAATTACCCATCAAAGAAGTCCAAGAAGGGATCCTCAGAAGTATCATAAGGTGAGGCATTAGCTTCTTAGTTCAAAATGGACTTTACCCTCATTTCATGCATGGTGTCATCGATGATGGGTTGTGTCTAGTATCTTGATAGTGGAGCCTCATTCCACATGACCGGTGATAAAAATTTATTCAGTGCCTTCGAGAAGAAAGACCTCAAGATGTGCATAGAGATGGGTGATGACAGTAGGTATGGTGTTTCAGGAGTGGGCACAGTTGTTTTTCAGAGGGAGCACAAAGGTCCTCTCACCTTAACAGATGTGATGTATGTGCCTGGACTGAAGATTAACTTGGTATCGATAACGAGGTTGGAGGACAAATGCTATGATGTTGTCCTTAGTAAAGGAAAGGCATTCCTAAGACACATAGATACAGGTCAGACCAAGAGGATAGGGATTCAAATGAAGAATCTCTATAAACTAGAGGTAGATGATTGTGCAGCATTGAGTACGAAAGCAGAATTGGTGCAAAGCCAAGACATTGGCAAGTTGTGGCACATGTGGTTGGGCCATTTGCATCATGGGGCTTTGATGATAATGTAGTAGATATCTACAGGACTTCCCAAAGGTAAACTTGAGCAAGTTGACACATGCAAAGGTTGTACTTTGGGAAAGTACACCAAGTCTTCCTTTCATGATCGAGACAGTCAAGAAGAGGCTATCTTAGAGTGAGTTCATACTGATTTGTGTGGACCATTCTCGACAACATCCATAGCGAAACAAAGGTATTATGTGATTTTCATTTATGACTATTCTTGTAAATTCTAGATTTATTTCATGCAGAAGAAGGACCAAACCTTCACAAAGTTTTGTGAGTTCAAAGTTTTGGTCGAGAAAGAGCTAGGGAAGAAGATCAAGGCCTTGAGAAGTGACAATGATGGAGAATATGTCTCTCAAGAGTTTAAGGACTTCTGTGCAGTGGAAGGAATGAAATGAGAGTTGATGGCACCTCATAACCCACATGAGAATGGGGTGGCCGAGAGGGAAAACGAAACTATTGTAGGGGCAGCTCAGGCAATGCTGCATGACCAAGGCCTACCACTTCACTTGTGGGTTGAGGCATGCAACACAGTGGTCTATTTGCACAATAGAAGCCCGCATCGCATTCTTGGGATGAAGACACCATAGGAAGCTTTCTCCGGTAAGAGACCAAATGTGGGTCACTTCAAGATCTTTAGCTCATCGGTATATTTCCATGTGACAAAGGATGCATGGAAGAAGCTTGAGCCGACAACAGAGTTGGGGATATTTGTGGGTTACACTAATACACCTTGGAACTATCGAGTGTACTTGCCTACCAGTCGTAGGACAGTGGTTCACTGAGATCTCAAGTTTGATGATCAGAAGGCCATGCGAGTTTCCCTTGAGAGGAAGCTCCAACTAGAGGCTGTGGAGGAACTGTTGGTTCCTAAGGAGGACGAGCCTCAGACTAATGTGGAGCAGCCACATGCAGAGGTTCCAAGAGTGGAGACATCCACTCAAGCAGAGTCTTCCAGAGATGGGAGGAAAGAACAAGATAATCTGACAGATTATTGGAGGATGCGAGAGAGAATGTAGGAGCACCATCTTCTCAGTGAAAACAGAGGAGGTCACCTGAGAGGTACACTGGATACATGGCCCTTGCTAGGGAATGTGTTGAGACCAGGCCATCTTCCATTAAGGAAGCAGTGCAACAGCCGATTTGGGTTGATGCTATGGTGGAGGAGTATGACTCCATAGTTCGTAACAATGTTTGGGATGTGGTTCTGAGACCGGAGAACAAATCGGTTTTGTGTTCCCATCGGCTTTACAAGGTAAAGCAAGCTGCTGATGGTAGTGTGGAGAAGCATAAGGCAAGATTTGTTGCCTGTGGCTATTCACAGATCATGTTATTGCAATATATTTTGACAGAGGAGCAAGATGCTGACATTTTGACAAAGGCATTGTCAAACTGTAAATTCAAGTTCCATAGAGACAAGATCGGGGCGGCAAATAATCCCTTTCTTGTTGAGAGGGAGTGTTGAAATATGGCAACGCGAATATTCCAATTTAATTTGTACTAGAATTAAATTGTGAATTAAAATCGAATTTAGTCTTAACAGCTACTTGGAAATAGTTAACTAATTTATTCTAAATTAATTAGTTGGAGAAATTCAAGTTAGAAGTCTTTCTAAAGTCATGCAAGAGTTACCCCTTAAATTAAGGAGATAAGATTGAGTTATATTTGAGTTGTAATTATTTAACTCATTTTACTGAGTTAAGTCTAGTTAAATTAGTTCCAAACTGTTTGAGGAACTAATAGTGAGTTAAGAGTTAGTTGATGCATTAATGCACTCAACTAGTGCTACTCCAATTAACCGAATATTCCCTCATCAGAAACTCATGCATGTCTATTATGAGAAAGACCCAATTGAGATTAAAGTTCAAGGACAGTGTACTATCAGTTGCATGTGTTTTCTCATGTAGAAAACTCATGCATGCAGTCAGGGATAAATCCTTGAGGATTGCACAGTTTTGGTAAAAATAAAAGGTTTTCCACTTGGTAACTAGGAATCATCCATAAGGAACAGCTCAAGGAAATAGGAGCTTGGAGGGTAGAGAGGAAGGTTGGAGAGAGGCCAGCATTGCCTATGAGAATCTGTGAGGATTTTACTGAGAGCTGGCTAGCTATGAGAGTTAAGGCTTTGTATAATTCCTATGTATTTCCACCATGTATGATAATACAATAGTGTGGGGTTTTTAGCTGAAGCTTTCCCCAAAGTATTTTCATCTGTATTGTGCCATTTTATATTTTTTAGCTCGATCTTTAAGATTCCACAAATTTATAGTTGAAGCAGGTTATAGTATTCTGATTTGATTTATATTGCATTATCGGGTTAACCTACCATCAGATTTTCTACACAACGACACTCAAAGGTGGAAATGATGACATTGTAGTTGAAACTATTGATGCAAAAGCTAAAGGAGAATTACTATTATCCATAGGAAATACATATACAGGCACATATATGTAAGCATGTGTTGAACCGTCAAGGCTCAGGTGCAATAACTTTGGTCCTAAACAATCAGGCAAAGGTGGATTAGAAGGGGAAGCAGAGTTGTCAACCAATGTTTCAATAGAAACTTGATCACTACCAAAATGCTCAAGTATATATTCCACAACTATGGGTTTCTCTAAGTGTTGATCACTGACAAGCACTCACCAAGTAGGAGTGACAATTCCACCTCGTTCAGGAGGCAAACCGTGAATATGACGTGACTGATGGCAACTTGGTTCAGCCAGGGTGAATAAATGTGAGTTAACCAAATTAAGTTATTACAAACAACCCTAAGGCCAAACTATTGGACTCAGACCAAACAACACACACTAGAAACATCTTAAGAGGTAATCACGCAAGCAAACAAATCCTAGTAATATGTTTTATATGGCCTTCCAAGGGACTTCTTACTTGTGGGGTCCCAATTCCACAAGAAGAGATATCCATAGGAAGGTAAGGAAGAGGTATGGTTTCCTCCCACAACCACCACCTATAAGGTAGTTTTTTTAGGAATGGCCACTAAGGTCTTGAGCTTCTTGGTAGTCAGCCACAACACAGGATTCCCTGACATGAGGTGGGTGGCCTTTAGGAGAACTACCCGTACTGTGACCTAGCCTACCCCCTCTGAATGAGGTTTTTGAATCACTCTAGTTCTGTCATGGGATGATGAAGGATTTTTCACTCCTTAACTCAGACTGCTAAGTTTGTTTTGTAGTCTTGGAACAATTGACTTAAACACCTATATCCAAAACCCTAGCCAAAGCTAATGTTGGTGCACTACCAATAAAATAAAAAAGATGAGTCTAGTTGCTTTTATTATCGCGTTGATTTTAAGTGGTTTTTGTTTACACAATTGGGATGTGACGTGGAACTTAGATGGTGTGGGTGACTCTTTTTAGTAATCCTAATGCATCTATATGAAAATTCTTCTTTTCAATTTCATGAATGCTAACTACAGAAGGGTAAGATTCTTTCACTTTAAAAAACACCAATGCCTACGAAATGCACCTCTCACTAATTACTAAATGCAAAATCTCAAAGTTATAAAAATTGCAACCCAAAAACAAACCAAAAAGAGAAAAATTGAAAAGAGGCCAATTATTCCCCAAGCTAGAATGAAAAGCACTTCAAAAACATCAAATCTAGGAAGCCAAAGTCAAACAAACACTCTTAAGCAATAAAAGATAAAGCCAAAAGTGAAATAAAAGGAAGGAAATGTCAACAAGCTAGGGTTCTAGCACAATGTTTCAACAAGAGACAATGTTCCACAAAGGTCAAAACCAAACCCTAGTGGCAAGAAGGCCCAAATAATATTACAAGGGAGTGACAACAAAATCAGACAAGACACACCCAAATAAACTTCTTTAGATGACAACTGCACAATCAAAGAGAAAACACCACCAATCGCAAATGAAAGCAAGAAAACAATCACTTGAATTGAATGAAAACTCAAATATGAGCAAGAAACCAAAACATATAAAATAACACTAATAAAGTACATATATAAAACAAGATCTAAACCATATACCAAGTAATAAGACAGATCTGAAAAGGGAGATCCAAAGCTTGAGGACAAAATATGCAAATATAAGCGAAAGAAGGTGTCAAGAAGACCTTATAATTTGCTTAATAAATGCACCAAACTCACAAATGAGAGATCAAAGTCAGATATGATGTAATCAACAGCTACTAATGACAATGAAATATAGATCCAAAAGGCTCAAGTGAAATCAAAGTGATCAACATTCAAATTGAAGCAGAAACAACTCTACTACGAACTCTAGAATTCAGTCAAAGCCAAATTCAAACCAGAAACAAGATCTGAATCAAACCAACTGCATATTTGTACTCAAACAAACAGAGGAAAAATAGATATGAAAAATAGATCGAACTGAGATGAAAAAAAATTGAAAATATAAAGCAGCAAAGCAAAATTTTCACTCAGTTAGTTATTGCAAGCGCGCACAGATGGTGGAAAAACAAACTAGTTGATCTTCAAATGGCCATAACTTCCTCATCCAAATTCTTTTTTCAATGATTTATTTATTTATTTATTTTATGGGTAAAATTTAGAGAGGAATCCATTTTTTGTGTTTAGTTTCATCAAATTAAAGATATAAAGGAACAGACATTTATTAAACGTTTGCGGCCTATTGCTTCCTCTCTTTTGAAAAAATGAAGGTTTCGTTTGAGATCTTTTCAGATATAAAAGAGATGAGGGAAATAGAGATATATAAGGTCATATAGCAATAGAAAAATCAATGAAAGCGATAGAAATCTGAAATCACAAAGGGAGGAAAAGATATCAACAAAGAGAGAATAGATCCAATACAAAACAAGGTAGACTCCCTAGTAGCTTAAAATTATCGTATTCATGTTTGAAAATGATTTGAAAGTGCTTAGAAAAATGAAGAAGAGCACAAGAAACCAGATCTATAACAAAAAATAAGGTATCTCAAAGCACAGAGGGAAAAAGAGAAAAGCCTCTCATTGAAAACACCAATTTTGTTGCAGTAAATTTTACACGCAAGGAGTTATTGCTCTGTAATCATATGCCTTATTAGGATTAGTAGATAGAAAAAAGAAATGGCTAATCGATACAAGAGAAATTACCCAACCATATGATCATACAAGCAAGAAATTATATTCCCTAATTCTATAGGGTTTGAAGCCGCACCTGTTATTCTCACAAATTGATGAAGGCCCTTGCGTTCAATGCAGAATCCTCTCGATCCAATTACGAGATCTCTCTCGTCTACCACCAATATAAACCTGGACACAAGCATAAACAAACAAGGACAATAAGTGATCTTTCGCAAAATATTGTCAGTTAAAAGCAATAAACAATAACATGAACAAATAATTGCAAGTAAAAATTTGAAAGGAAAGGAGCATATATATCTATTAATCAATAATCAAATGGTGCAATTATGCCTTCAAGCATAAGATATCATCTCCAAAATTTGGCATAGTCTCCCCCTCTCTTGAGAAATATGACCTCAAAACAAAATTATGTCTCTTAATCTCTAAATCAAGGTAGCAACATCTCAATATAATTCTCACTGTCCCTTCTCCCTTTCCTCTTGGTGAGATTATATAGGTTTATTCTATCATTTAGGAGAACGTATCTAAACACCTAGGGGCCTGAGAAGTTAGGAAAAATCAACAATAATGGACACATAGCCAATTCATACACAAGTGGTTCAGGTTGATCTCCTTGGGAATGACAAACTCTAGAAACATTTTTCACAATTATGATTTTTTCTCAATTATCTCAATTATGAAATAATTTTTATCTCATAATTATAATATTTTGGCAAAATAATTATGAGAAATTGCTCAATTATGTAATTTCACCCTTTTAACATGGGATAAATCTCACATAAGTAAAATAAAATGTGAAAAGGGGATGCATTTTAGCCAATGACTAAGGTAAGTTCAACTTGGGTTTCTCTCACTATAATGGAGTGGCAAATAGGGTTATAACATTTATTATGGCCATCTCGTGCTTTTTAATTCTTGTAGCTACATCAACCTCTAGGGAAAAAAAGCAACCCTACTCAAGGATGTGGATGTGTGATTGTCAAATCCCAATGAAGGAATGATATTTAACCCAAAGGATGGATGTCGCATCAAGGGAATGATGACATATGTTTAATATGGAATGGTAATGGACACACAACTTCAACCCAAGTTTCCCAAGTAGTTCCTCTCCTATAACCCTAAGGCCTTAAAGGAGTCACCACTAGTCTAGGGCTAAAGACTAACCCCCCTAGAAAGGTGAGAGAACAAGTTTACAACCTAGGTTGGTCAATCATACACATCATCCATTTATCCATGCTAAAATTCCTAGCACATTAAGTAAAAGCGCTTGATTGAAAAATGGTTAAAGTACCTACCGAGTGGTGACCCACCCTCATTCCAGAGGAATTCTTGATGGCGAGAGGTGCATGACTGGTGCAAATGGAGGAGGAATGTGTTATATCATCATCTATGAGCAACATAGGGATACTAGTTGGTTAGTTTTCCAAGATAGGAGAAACAATTTTCTCCTATAGGGTTACCCATTTTGGTTGGTAACATTTGGCTCTAACATGGGAACGTGTGCTCACTGTATAGTGCATGATCCATATACTCAAATAGGGCGTTCATGAGAACCCCAACAATCCCTGGGCTTGTATACCTATTACCTACACAATTAAATCAACATGTTTGCTAGTATGTGTATGAGGTGTTGATTGTCACCCTTGCATTTATATAATAAAATTCCATACTAAAAAAGAAAAAGTCTATCTAAATACAATTTAATATAGACTGCAACACAAAATTACCTACTCTAACCTATGCTAGCATATAATACACCACCTAAGTATAGTCAGATAACCAATGTAGCCAACATACCACTAGATCAATATCATACCTATTTCCCCTATGACTAATCATGAGAGAAAACAAGGAAGCATTATAGTTATCATAATACTCACATGTTGGATCATAATGGTGGGAGGTGGGGAAATAAATGAGCCATGGATTGGTTTTTCTACCATGAGAAGGGATAGAGGATGGAGAGGGAGAATCCATTTTTTCCTACACTTTCTAATTCTTTCTGGCAGCCTCAATATGAAGTAATCAATTAACTTCAAGGATTCACACCCAATAGTTATCTTAGGCGTACAACTCATTGATGTTCCTAGGGACATGTTGCGAGTGGCATGAGGAGGAATATGGTTGGAGGACAAGACCTTGGCAATCAGACTGCCTATTACAACAATCAAATTCAAAAAGGTCAACCAACATTAGCTCATCATGTTCAAAATTTATGTGACTTAAATGTGAATGAGGGATGATACCATGAAGACCTAAAGTGGGATTTTTACATGTTTAATTAGGATAAATTAAACATGCAATAATTCATCGAGATTTTCCAATAAAAAAACTTCATTTAGAGAGGGGACAATAGAAAATCCTACCAATACTCCATTACATGTAAAACCATAAAATATATGCGATAAACACTCACAATTTTTCCGAGAAAATTCCTTCTTTCAATCCCAAAAAGATGTCTCCAATAAACAAAATAGTCTCCAATAGCAAAAGATCCATAAAATATCACATCTTGACAAGTAGAAAAATACAAAGGCTAAGTTGAGCTCTTCTAAAAAGGCTGAAATCCACAAGAATGATGATGAAAAAGTGGATGGAGTGATCCTCCTTTTATGGCATGTTTATCAGTTCCATTAATTCAACTAAAGTCCCCTAAATACGTTTTTTCTAGAAAACACAAAGTAAATGGTTTCAAGCCACCCAATAGCTCAACAACATAAAATATGCCAACATTTTCCCACGCGTGTGAGCCATAAGGTCTCTCTATGCATGATGCCATGCCTTTTTAGGGATCAAAATGCTCCAAAAGTGAAATGCAAGGGTTTGATGTGTCTCTAAGCATCATGGTAAGCCTTAATTTGAGGAAGGGTCCTCAAATAAAGCTTGGAAAACATCTCCATGTATCCAAAAGCCAACTCTCGATGCTTTGCATCATCTCCATGGGTGCCATCTAGACAACATAGTGTACTCTCTCTCCAATGTTGGGACTCCATGAGGTAACATAAACCCTCTTAATCATCTTAGAGGTGATCATCATCATCTGAGCTTCATATCAAGTCATGCCCATCAAGTAGTATCAAGGCTAGCCTAGGAGCATTTTTGGTTTGTTAGGTCCGTCATCAAGAATCCTTAATTCCAAGTAAAGTAAGATAAGCATTTTGGCATCTATGGGTGATCTGGGGCATCAATCAATTATCAAGATCATCAAAGTGCCTAACATAAATAATGCTAATATAGTTTCATTTAAATCAATTATGAGCAGCAAAATAAATAGCAAAGTTCTAACATAAAACAATAATTAATAAGCATTAATTTAATAATAATAATAAATAAACTTAAACAATAATTAATAAGCATAAACAAATAATTAATAAAGTACTAAGCAAAAATAACAATATAGCAATTAAAAAATAAAATAAAATAATAAATTCATAATAATAAAATAAAGCAAATTATTAAATGCTAATATTAATACAAAAATTACAAAAATTAGAAATAACTATTTAGGGTTGAATTATACTTAATAACTTAAATGACAGTAACAAATAATTAAATTATTAATGAGCATACTAAGAGTCGGCCATTTGTCTTCACATCCTGCCTATTTCATATTTATTCCTACCAATTTACTTCTTTTCTCCTCACAAAAATTTGTCCTGATGATGAGTCTAGTTGAAGACTCGAAACGTCGACCACAAAACATGAACACTGTGGAAAATCCGAACTCCATTCAGAAATCACACCACAGTAATCTGCAATCTAAAAAAAGTGCCTAACAATCTGCTCTAGAAGGGAAACACTACATGTGAAAGGTCATCATGATCTCTAGAAGTATAATACACCCTATGCATTATGTGAAGTATGAGTGGAATAATGTGACCTCAAGGCCTCATCTACTTTGTGCAAAACCACCTAGAATAACCATCGCAAACTCAAGTGAAAACAACCATTAATTAGAGACAATAACCACATATGTGTTAAAGTGGACCATTCTTAACTGTTGAGAGCATAATAATAATTCAAATTGGGATCACCATCAAATATTTAACTATACAAAGTCCCGTAGAAGTGTTCGTTACCTTTGTTTAAGTAATCATTCCTATTAGGTACTTCCAACCCCTAAGGGGAGGTGACATTTCCAACGCTAATCCTTCAATTCATAGGAATTAATTAAAATAAGAGGCAACATGGGAGAATGTCTCTATGGATAAGTGTTGTATTCAAGGGACCATCTAATGGGGGTACAAATACAAAGTGTATATATGTAATTAAGGGAGCAATCATGGAGGCATGAGTCAACCCTTTCATCAACCTACTTTTTCCACCCCTTTGGTGCACCTTTTACTTATCTGTTATAATTCTTTCAAATGGTGCATAAATCAAGGATCAAATCTTGCTCTTTATGATATAGAATTTATTTTATCCCTTAAGATGAGTCAGTTTCTCACTCATTAGGGTTGGTACATGCAAGGGTTCCTTATGATGAGATGGGGCATGAAGTGCTTAAGTACCAGGTGATGGCTAATGAGGGGGGTAGGGCTCATGTTATCCTTTTACCACATGCTAATTATGTCATGACCATCTTTTTCATTTTTAACTTTTCTTTTTCTTTTATTGTGGCCATCTTATGCTTTTTCATTATTGGAGATACATCAACCTCTGGGGAAAAATTTTCCTGCCCTATTTAAGGATGTGGATGTGTGAGTGCCAAACTCAAATGAAGAAATGACAGTTAAATCGAATGATGGATGTGGTATCAAGTGAAAGCTATTAAGTATGGAATGGTAATGGACACGCTACTTCAATCTATTTTTCCCAAGTAGTGTCCCTCTTATAACCCTAAGACCTTAGAGGGGGTCCATTGGACTTGGGCTAAAAAATAACATCCCTAGTAAGGTGAGAGAACAAGTTTAAATTCAAGTTTGGTTAATCATCCATATCACCCCTTTATTCATGCTAAAATTCCCAAAACATTAAATAAAAGCACTATATTTCAAAATAGTTAAAGTACATGTCGAGTGGTGGCCCACCCTCATTCAACATGAATGTTGGAGGGTGAGAGGTGCATGAATATTGTAAATGGTAAAGAAAAATGGAAGATAATCATCACTAAACAATGTGTAGGGTTTCTGGTTAGTTCATTGTCCAAGATATGAGAAAAACATGTCTCTTATAAGTTACCCATTTCAGTGGGTAACACTACCTTCTTAACCCCTCTACTTTGCATATTTCCACTCTCTTCATGCTCTTCATGCCCTAATCACCATGATAAGTCAAAGAGTGTTTTATGTCAAGGAGGAGGATGTTGTGGCTCTATGGGCATCTCTCATGCTCAGTTTTGAGCTTAGTTTCTGGCATACCACTACCAGGAACTATTGTTGGCCACAACCCCTCCATCATTTTGTCTCACAAAATATGGGGACCCTCTATTAGAATTTAACACACAAAAAGTTGTTAATAAAATCCCATAACCAAAGTTTAATACTTAGGCTTTTTAAAACCCAAGTATTAAACCTTGATTATCAAAAAACAAATTTTAAATAGCCCATGAGACCAAGACTATACTTAGGATTTAAAAGCCTTAAGTGTTAAACAATATTGGGTTATCAAAATAAAATCAATAAATTGGACTTCAATTAAAATATGAGTTATAAACTAAAAACTCTGACTTATAGGTAGCCTAGTATGCGCACGCATATTAGAAACGAACAAACAACAAATTGGATTAGGGTTGTGTACATCCGCAAAAGTCAAGGGTAGCTGTTGCTTTTGCAGCCTTTCACTTTCGGCTAGCCACAGCTCGAAACCATGCTTTCCTACATCGCAAAAGTTTCAAAAGGAAAAGACCCCTCTACTAATTCTTAACCGATTGCGATTTTAAGCCAGGACCCGACGGGAAAGTTAATCTAGTTCATAAATCCCCGCGTTCGTAGATTGCAATAACCACAGAACTTAAGTCTTAACCTTAGAAGGTTGCGATATGTGGTATAGCCCAGACCCAACGGAATTATACATGCCAATCCATAAAACCCCTCGCATCCATGGCTATCATAGTTACCAAAGGGTCATGACTCCTTCCGATTATCGATTGCAATTGTAATAGTTGGACCCACCAGGATTATTCGCTCCAGTTCATAAATGCCCCGCGTCCATGCAAGCGCAAGAATCACACTCTTAATCCTTCCACACTGCCGATTTCAATTGCGATATGATGCCTCATGCTGATTACGATTGTGATTTGCAATATGGCCCAGACACGACGAAATTCTCAACTGTGATTCATAAAAATCTTGCGTCCGATTGCGATCTGCGATAAGACCCTTTCCACTACCATATCATTTGCCACATCATATATCCACATGGATCTGCCATGTCATAGTGACGTCACCATCACGTCATCCCGCATATCGCAAATCACAATTCTTTTAGCCACTTCTTATAGTCAACGACTCCATAACTACGATTGAGATCAAGATGTAAAGTGTGATTGCGATAAGGATAGGTTCTGCTCCTTGATTGATTCCGATTGCGATGTGATTTGAGAAATCCCCCCTTTAGATTTTGTTTGGAGTACTCCCAGTATTAAAGTGATTGTGATTATTTTGAGTTCTACCTCAGTCTAAAAGTGATTGTGATTGGTCTTTCTTGCAATTTAATTAAAACGACTAAGCCTCCCCTTTTCATCAACGTCTGTTTTGCGATTTGCAAAAAGACCGTAAAATCTGCCTTTCTTATCACATACCTACTCTGCATTCCTCTCCATGATGGTTGTGTTCAGGATCTATTACGCTCTACATTTTTATCCTGATTTCCTGTAAAATGTGATTTGTTTGGAAGTTCATTTCAAACATAGGAACAAACATCCAGATAATCCAATGGAACAAACAAAGTCGATGAAGACAACAAATCACATCCAGAAATTCCTACCAAAAAACTATTTTCCTTTAAGTGTTATTGAAGGGATTTGTTTAAATGTCCTCCACGCCTCTACACAATAGATTCTACATTTATTTATTTATTTATTTATTGTAGTGTTTATTGTTTAATTTTTATTCTTATTTTTTTATTTTTTAATTATTTATTTATTTATTATTATTATTATTATTTATTTATTTATTTTTTTCTGCTATTTAAGCTTGCTTGTTGTATGAAATGAGAGACAGAGGATTCGAAAGAGAAAGCCTTGGAGGCTTGCATTATTGTACCTCTTATATTTTTAATAGGATGATAGGTCCCGAACCTTGGGAGAGAAGCTTATAATATTGTCATTGTGGATTATATCTATTGGTGGAGAAGGTCTTGTTTATCATGCACTACTGCTGAAAGGAGGAGACATTTTATACAAGTAAAGATTGATTACAGACTCCAAAGAATTGTACACTACTGGCATTCTGTGAGGATCTATAATTTGATTTCATTTATTAATAAAGGATCATTTTAGTTAATGATGTTTAACACTATTGTTTACAATGTTTAACTAAAATAAATTCTTATTTCAGTCTCTCAATTTATATTTTGAATGTATGAGTTAATAATTGGATTCATGCACTATTTTTTAATCTTGAGTGTTAATTCATTTAAAAGTATGTTTGGACTATTCTACAAGCTTAATTTTAGATTTAATATGAGAGTTGAAGTTTGCATAGGAATAGATAGTTATAATCTTAGGTCGGCAAGCTATCTTCCGATTTAGGATGATAATTGTTTGCTTGCATACACGATGTCTTATTTGAAGTAATTTAGTAATTCATCATGAACCTTTGTAGTTCTTATGCATATGATAAATAAGGAATTGGATATATTTTCAATAGTCACTTATGTAACTATTTACTAAGTGTTTAATTGTTAGTATTTATGTTAATGAGTAATCAGATCTTGTGTGCTATCTCCTTGATCTAATTCCTCCATCTTAATTATATTTATTTAAATCTTCTTTTCCCATTAAGTTAAGTTGGCTCTCAATTGAGAGAAGGGTTACCCTTTCCTTCAATCGAGATAGGTTAGATTAGTTGCAATGTAGACTTAGTCTTGCATGTGTTATCATAGATCCATTCTATAAGCCCTCTTTTTAAAGAGGAAAAACTTTAGATTGGTTTGGTTGTTCCACAAAAACAACTTAAGGGTCATTCTTCTTGCCTGATCAGTTAGAAGAATTGATCCGATGTCCCTAGATATTGGTAGTTAAAGATATATTGTAAAATCGATAGTAATTGGGAAAAGGTAACTCGACCTAGTTAAACCAGTCAGAGCCACTACTCCAAACAAAAAAGGATCTTCTTTAAGGTTCAGACCTTGTGGTTATCCCCCATGTTGGTGCAACGAATTTTGAGGCATCAACAGGAACACACTCTAGTAAAAATTTAGGAGGAAATTCAAGACGCAAAGGAAGACTTTCGCTGGGAATGTCAGTGTATTTTTTATTAAGAGGGTTTAGATGGAGTAGTCAATATGGATTCCTAACATTGGTAATACAAGGGGGAGACACAATCACTATCTCCAAACCATCGATTTTTATTGCCATATTAAACTTATCTTAGGGAAAGTGCTTGTTTGTCGATGAGAGGCTCGGGACAATTTCTTGAATAGATAGGAGGAACTAAAGCTAATCCTATTGGACATGGAGGGTCACTTAGCACACTTGGAGATGGGTTTTCCATTAAGATATTTAGTACCTCCTTGCAGCAAGACAGTGGACCATTCGATCAATCTAGATACCTCCCTATCCTCTTGATGCATAAGTCATCCTTCAAGTCTACTCTTATGTTCCCTACCATGGATTATCTAGTTTTGCTTTTGATATTCTTAAAAATGTTGGTTTATTTTTTTTATGGTTTTGGTTGTTGGTTTCCCATCTGTTGGGGCATCATTGATAATTTCCCTCCATGTGTATCAAGTCTAAACACTCGTAATCAAATTTTGGACAATCGTTATGACATTATGCGATCTTTGGTTTGGTTTCCCTTGTGACACACCAAATAAACCTAGTATATGTAAACTTATGTAAATTTATATACCATCAATTGAATTTCCAAAAGTTACCAGGGCAAAAAAAAAAAAAAAAAATAAAAACTATTAATATAAAGATTGTTTTTTTTTTTAATTATCTCTTTTTGAAAAGATCTAATATAATTAGGCTTGAAAACAATTTTATGTCGATTGGTCTTTGGGCATGGAGTAAAAAGAGTTCCTCTTTGAGACCCTTATCACCCTTGTTATTTTATATGGATGTGAAGTTTTGGGTTTCCGTATATCCAAAGAATCATGGAGGAAGATATGAGCTGATCCAAAAGCAATTTATAAACTACAACCTCAAGATTAAAGGAAATATTCCCTATCCTATCCTCTTGATTGAAGATAGCATTTCCCCCATTGTAAGCATGACTATGATTAGGTATCTCATGTATAATAAGAAGTTATACAACGTGGAATCTAAGAGGCTTCCCAAAATTGCTTCTAACTCTAGCCAAAACCCCCACCTCCAGCTCAAGTGAGGCTGGCATAAGGATGCCTAGTCTTGGCTAGAACATTGGGAGGTAAAAGAGGACATCATCTTGGAGAATAAGGATAACATTAAAAATATTGTTACTTCCAAATTTAGGGATAAGTGGGAGGATAAGGAGTTTGAGGTAAAAAGGAAGCTAAGATATTATAAGGGGGTGATCAACCCCAATCTTGATAACTCGAATTATCTTTTTGTCTTGACGAGTGCTAAGAAGAAAATAAACATTGCCAAGATAAGAACTAATACTCATGAGCTTCAAACTGAAAATGGTTGAAAACACCTTGGGATGAAAGAGTTTGTCACATTTGTGATACTAAGAGAATTGAAGATGAAATGCACTTTCTCTTGGACCACTAGACTCTTACTCACATCCGTTCTAATCTTCAAAATCTTTTCCACACTACCAACCTTCTTGACTTGTTAAGTCAAAATAACTATGGTGATTTATCAATGCTTCTTCTCTTCTTTTCGATTATTGAAATAAAATATTAAAGAATCTCAACTAATCTCTTACTTTCTTAAGGTCTGAAAGACCATATTGGTCTTAGTGGACATTAGTCGTCATTATCATAAAAAGAATAGAACTTAAAAATAACTCAATTTTTATATTCTTTACTTGTAAAATTTATTTATTTTTCTTATTTTATAATATTATTTAATTTAAAAAAATGAAGATAACTTATAAAGAATAAAATATTTTAATATATATAAAACTTATATTTAATATCAATATAATGAATATACACATAATCAAATTAAAAGAATTCATTTCAAACTAATCACTAGTTATATTTTTTTAGATGCTTATATTTAATATCAATATAATAACATTTATATTTATATATGTAAATTAATTAGTTCAAATCTAATTTAAATGATTTTTCTAAGTATTTAAAGGGATTAAATGTTTTATGGGACACTTAAATACCTCTTGGAATAAATATTATCTTCAAAAGAGAAACAAAAATGGGTCACAAATATGTTGGGTTATTACTTTGAAATCGTCTACAAAAAGGGAAGAAAAACATTGTTGCAAATGCACTCTCAAGAAGGGATGAGGATGTGGATGCATTTCTTTGTGCCATTTATTATTCAACCTGAGTGGACAACTAAAGAAAGGGATGAATGGAAGAATGAGGAAGAACTATGCAATCTCATTCAAAATTTGTAGTAAGATCCCAGTGCATCTAATACATTTATCTAAAAAAATGATTCATTGTGGTACAAAAATTGCTTATATTTATGTAAGAACTTCAAAATCAAATGAAAGCTTCTTTTGGAATTACACACCTATCCTATAGGAGGGAACTCATATTTTTAAAAATTTACCACAGGGTCAAGGCAATTTTTTTTTGGGATGACCTTAAATATGATATTCAAGACTTTGTAGTAGAATTTTTTGTTTTCCAACAAAATAAATTCAAGGAAATTAAGACCTCAGGTCTTATACTACCATTAGTCATTCCAAGTCAACATTTGGAGGAGATATCAATGGGTTTTATCATGGTTCTGCCCAAGTATGAAGGAGAGAGTATAATTATGGTGGTAATTGATATACTTACTAAGTATTCACACTTTTGTGCACTATCTCATCTTTTCAAAGCTAGTACATTTGTTACCGTATTTGTGGAAATAGTTCAAAAGCTACATGAAAACCCAGATATTATTGTAAGTGACAGAGATGCCATTTTCACTGGAAATTTTTGGACAAAATTATTTTCTTGTCTTGGTACTCAGTTGGCTCATAGATCATCTTATCATCCTCAATCTGATGGGAAAAATTGAGATAGTGAATAAATGTTTAGAAATATATTTATATTGCTTTGTATCTAATAAAAGAACGCAATGGGTCAAGCTATTACCTCTAGAAAAATGGTGGTATAACACTTCCTTCCATACTGTAGAAAAAATGACCCCATTTATGGTGCTTTATGGATATCATCCACCATCCATCACATCATCTAAAAGAGACAATTCTAAGGTTCAAGCAGTGGAATATCACATCAAGAATCAACAACAAATTATCCAACTTTTAAAGGATAACCCGACTCTAGCACTGAACTAAATGAAGCAATAAGAAAATCAACATCGTAGCGAAAGAAGTTTTGACATGTGCAATTGTGTATTTTTACAGCTATAACCATACAAAAAATGTCCCTCAAGCAAGCTAATAAAGATAATAAATTATTGTCCAAGTATTATGGCCCTTACAAGGTGTTGCAAAAGATTGGCACTATTGCATAAAAATTGGATTTGCCTGCATCTTCGCAATTACACCCATTTATCCATGTTTCCTACTTAACAAAGGTTATAGGAAACAAGTTCCCAGTACAAACTATATTTCCATAACTTGACGAGGAAGGAACAACCATATTGGAGCCTAAAGAAACCATAGAAATGAGAATATGGCAGCTACGGAATCATTCAATTTCATAGTATCTCATTAAGTGGAAGAACTTACCTGCTAAAGATTCCACATAGAAGGATGAGTATTTTATACAATATAATCCATAACTACTCAAGTGTTGAGGACAACACTTTTTTGAAGGACAGGGGCATGTTAGGTCTCTATAATACTAGTGTAGCCCCTATATTGATATTATTGTGTCTCACATAAGCCCACTATTGTTATTGTTGTGCCCTTACATTATTGTTGTTATGTAGACCCTAATTATATTATGACCCTTTAGACTCCTATACATACCAAGGGGGTCTTTTCATTTGAATCATCCAAGAATTGTTCATTTAAGTGATGTAAAGGGAGGTTTCCCCCTTGAAGTCACTTATTATCAAGTTGTTGATCTAACTTTTCTTATGTTTGTGTGTTGTTTTGATCTAGATACATAAAAATATATATCTAGTTTATGGAGGGAAACTTAATATAACATTGAATATGAGGAAGAGAAGGGATCCTACCACTAAATTGGGTGCATCAATAGACTATTTTAGAGGAAGTTTCAAGGAAATCTTGTTAGATGTTGAATCATTGGAAGCAATGTTGAGATGGAGGTATAACATGTTAGGAAGGGAAGCCATTACTAGAATACTTGATTTTTTTTTTTTTTTTAGATTGTATGATATATAACTTAGGAAGATATCAAATGTTAGAACCATAATCCAATCTATTTATAAATGGAAAAGTAATGTTCTAAACCACCATCTCCATTAAAACACCATCCCATGATTGGTATATATGGAAAACTTTCCCAATATTTCCAACCATGACATGAGTAAGCATTAAAAAAAACATTAAAACTTTAAACTACAAGAGACCTTTGAACTAGAATCCCATTGGATAAGGTCTCCTATGGAGGCCCATAATCAATTATAATGCATGAAAGGGTGAAATTATTAAAATTTATGGAAAATACAAGAATGGATCAACAAAGTAAATGGTAGTGAAGTGATAATATTTTAAATTAATTATAAACATACATACACACATATATGTTCATAACAAAAAATGACATTAAATTATGTACTCATAAGCAATGATAGAACCCTTATCTTTTAATAGAAGATAGCCTAATAAATTGGTTGCATATGAGCAATTTTCCACCCAACTATAGGTACCTTATGCAAATAGCACCCACGTATTGGGTTATGAGGCTACTAAGGTGAAGTAACCAAGCCTAAATGATTTTAACTCACTTAAACCAACCTGTTTCTCTCACATATTAGCTACTTTACTCATTATATAGCATTCTGAGAATCTCATCTAATAACCAAGTAGCCATAAAACTCTCTTCCATTATAATATACAACACAAGGATGATATTCCATTGTTTTGATAAATAGGTTCTAGGTATATTATTTTCTTATAGTACTCTTTAGTGTAGGAAGAAACAATCCATATATCAAATATTTCTTGGAATATCTTAAAATAATAACACTTGACTCCCCATCATATAGCGAGCAATAATAAAACAATGGGTACATGATTCCTAAATAAAAAAACCTCTATTCTCTCCGATATCCATGTATCTCTCATCTTGATATAGATTGGATAATTATATTTTTTCATCTATCTCAATGCTTTTTAGAGTGGAAAAAGTGGAGGAACTAGCTCATAGGACCATTTTTACCAATGGGACCTTGTTTGGAAAATTGGGGTTTGAAACCTTCTAATAGCATTTTGAGGCATCAAATGGAATTTTTTGGGGGTAAAAATTTTCCACTATGCACCTCACAAATTTATTTTCTTATTATACACATAGAGGCCTTTCCAATGGCACAAGAATCACCTCAATCAAAGTTTTTATACAAATTTTACGTCACTTGGAAGTTGACCTTCATGTTTTGGCCACCATAATTTGAGAGGATGCCACATCAACCCCCATTATTCATGGAAAATGCGACATCCATGTGATCATGATGAATAATACTCTTATATATTCCATATTATAACTCTAGTTAAAAGTTGAAACGGTCAAAAATAACCATTAGTAGGCTATCAAGTTGTGTCATAACCAAATCACTCGAAGGAAAAGGGGTTCCTTCCTTTTCGAGGAAATTTTGTTCCATAAACAAGTAAAGTAGTTGAGAGGGATAGGGATAGAGAACATAGTGAGGATTTGTGCATTGTAGTAGCCCATGGGCCACAAGCCTTAATTCATTGTATTCACAACAATTTTCTATTTAGAGAAAGAGAGCAAGGTGACCTCACTTTCCAGTTGGGTTTTCTCTCGAAAGGGTTTCTCAAGATACATATAGTGTTAATCATCATTTGTGATTTTTGTTGGGTTGTGTTATATTCTTTCCACAACTAGCCCACGTACTTAACCGAGGGCTAGAGGGGGGGAGTTCACAGGGGGTTTGAGGGGTACCATAACCCCACTTTATGGGGTCCGAGGTAGCGCCCCAAAAAATTTTGGTTTTGCACCCTATATTAGGTTGGGTGGACCCACCTATGGTTTTATGCATGATTTTCGCACATGTTTTTTGGATGTGATGGTTTTCGGTCCATGGTTTTGGACGTGATTGTTTTCGGTCCATGATATTGGATGCTTCGGCATGTATAAATATGTATTGTAACATTGAAAGGAACATAATGAAAAATAAATCTGGTAGTCCCGGTTTTGGGATCCAAGGGAAAATCTCTGTGTATATGTGTTTTATGTGTTATTCTCTCGCATTGTTTTTTTCTGTGTATTAGAATTCGTATGCAGGTAATTTCTATACGGGGTTAAAACCTACATTTGGTATCAGAGCTATTTTGGCTTCAAGGG